>LPNX010619946.1:29744-50886 GCA_001517045.1 Pseudotsuga menziesii | reverse complement strand
ATAAAAACACCCCAGCTTTACCCTATCATTGTATCCCATTTCCCATACCACCCCGTTCTAGATGTAGAAATAGTTAATCAATTTTCACAACCTTTGTCCTCAACATTAATCGCTCCAAATTTTCCTTTGCATACAAATATGGAAGTCATCGACTTAACCTTTCATCTACATGATCAATCTTTGCAATTTTGCATCTATTTTTGGGTTTATATGTGGAATCCATTCCCAAATTTGGTTTGCTTCCCTTTCTACTCCTATAATTCAAGTGGATGCTACATGGATTGATATATGACATTCTTATTTAAAATTTTAATTCAATGGTAGAGGATGGAATTGAATCTCTTTATTGGAATTTGTTTTTGCAAATAAAAATGATTATATTACTATGAAATCACATGGTTATAGAGCTATTATAAAAGAATAGTTCCACCACCCTCATCTTTAAACAACTTCACCATCTTCCACAAAAGGTGACCATCTTCCCCCAAAAAGGATAGACCATAATGTCCAGTACAAAGCTCCATACTGGAGAAACATAAGACTATAAAAATTTTAGCATATAAATCTAAGCCTATAAACACTACTAAAATACTGCATAAATAAAGGAAAATATTCCATGACTGTGGCATCACACCCGATTCTAGGGGTGAAGGCCCAATCTTGAAAACACAGCAGCAGAGTGGGTGACCTTCACGCTTTCCAGAATCTTCATGTATTTTCATCCTGGGTGCTCTATTCTCCTCCATATTTCCTTTTTACTCAATCTACCAACCACCCAATGCTCCATCCCCAGGTGGGAGAGGTGAATTCCCAAGCGGGATGCCACCAGGTCAATCTTCCTATGCATTAACAAAAAATCTGCTTTATTCTCTTTCCAAGCCCTTACAAACTCTTCATCTTCCCATTTTTAGCCTCATGGAAAAGGGAAACGTGTGGGATGAGCTTCATAATCACCCAGTATAGCATGATCATATGCTCATAGGGAGTCGCTCTCCTAGTCGTGGAGCCTAGATTCACCACCCGGTATTCAAACTCCTGATCAACCTCTTCAATTGGAAAGTTTTGCACTTCCTCCCATAGATGCTTCTCCACTGTCTCGATGGCCTTTTGAGTTGCAAGTGGGATAAATTATTTGAAGAATGAGGAGGCTACTTGAGCATGGGTTTGCACCCATGTAGCATGCCCCCTTCCCCTCGTCGTCTTGTCCACCCCCTTTCCTTTCTCCCGGCCAGTAGTCGAGGCCTCACCCATACCCAAATTCATATTCTTACAATGATTAGGTTCCATCATGAAAAAGCACCAGCAGTTCTTCTCACCACAACTCTGGAAATCCAAGGTTAGTTAATAACCTCTCACAGGAATAGAAATAACAAGATTCTTCCTCAAAAAACAAATGAGGAGAATAGAACCCGTGCCTAGATTTAAGTAGGAGAGAGCCACATTTTCCTTAACGGTTCTATATGAGTGCACCATCTCCCAAATATTTCCCTCACACTCTCCCGTAACCAGCTCTAAATTTAGCATCATATCGATCTTAAAGACAATATCGAAACTTTGCAACGAATCCATCCTTTTTCTCCTCCCGAACAAGTATCTATACCCTAATTAATGGATGAGGTGATCGAGGGGTTATATTTCATCCTTCTCATAAATGGTCAGTTGTGGAAGAGCTTCAATGCTGTGGGAAGCTCCATCATCCTCCTGTCATTGCCCTCATGGGAAATAGTGGGATCCTCCACTTGTCAGTTCACGTCGAAATCCTGGGTGGCTAGATGTCTGCATTGGGGATCCCACCTTTCATCCCTGAAGTCCTCTAGTGGCCCCATCCTGCAAACCCTACCCCCCTCCACACCTATGTCTGAAATCATGTCAGCCACCCTATTTGCATCCCTCCTAACGTGGCTAAAGGACATATCTGAGTGTGAAGAAACAAGGCCCCACAAGACATCCATCCTTCTATCCAATCTACAGCTGGAGGAAATTTTTCGGTTGATTTTCCATTGGCTAACTGTTTGGCCATCTGGATCAAAATTTTTGAGTCACCCTCTATGATCATTGGTATCCACCCTTCCCTAAACATAATTTTAAAACCCTGGACAAGTATTTCCAGCTCCGCTAAGTTATTGGTATCAAACTCTATAGAGCCATAGAAAAACTTCAATATTTCCCCTACCGATTTCCTACAAACCCATCCATATTTGGAAGCCCCCAGATTACCCTTTTCTACCCCATCAAAATTAAGTTTGAATACCCGACTAGGAGTGGGAGCCCAGGAAATTGGGTTTGAGGGCCTGCAAATTTTTACCTTTCGGTGAAGCCTATCCAAATATCCTCTATCCAAGGCCTAGCTCTCCACAATGAGGGCTTCCATACCTGATAATTCCTTATCCTGCTCACTCCATTGCATGCTCTGGATGGTTTCCAAGAGATTAGACGCTAGAATTCTCCAAACATCCTCAGTTTCCTATCTCTTATCCTAAAAAATACAGTTGTAGTGCTCCTTCCAGACATTCCACATAACTATTCCAGGGAAGGTAGACCACAGAGTTCAAATAATGCGGTTCTTGAATAATATGGGGTTCCAGTCTCTATGGGATTGAGCCAGGTTACCTTTGCATCGATCTCTCCTTTGGAAAACAATAGCACCCTTGTCCCAAATAAAGGTTGTGAAGGGGAAGGTGTCTAGAATATGGTTCATACTTTCTTCATTATTTAGGCACAAGACACACTAGAAAGGACAAGACACAATGGAAAGGACCTTGAATCTCTCTACGCCTCAGATTTTCACCTGTTAGAACTCTGTGCATGACCACCATCCAACAAAAGGCAGCGACCTTCGGCCATGGGTCAGTTTCCAAGATACTTTTCCAAATTCCATCCTCTACTTCTTGGTTGCGGGATCAAATATCATAGGCCTCTTTGATGTTGAAGGATCCTTTTTGAGTGTATCACCATCGCAATTATATGAACCAAGTTTGGGAAGGATGCACCTCTCCTGGAGTTCATCCTTGAGAGATTGAAGAACAATGAAGATTGTCCTCGGTTACCAAGACTTCCCCCCTAACCGAAATCAAACAGCTTCTCCGATCCTCTAGATCCTCACCCTCCCAGTACTGACACTCTTTCACTTTTCCTTCCACCATCCCTTTGGTTATGATGTACTGCCAGTGAGGATCAAGCCCCAATTTAGGAAGCTAGTTCTAGGAATCATCCCAGAAGTTTGCATATTCCCCATCCCTAATTTCCCAAAATCTATGCTCCTAGACCAACTTACATTCGGAAAGAGATTTCAAATAGATGTGGGATCCCTACGGCTCCTCATTATACCGAATCAAGTGGATCTTTGGTTGTCCTCTAGCATACTTTACATGCCAAAATTTGGACCATGGTTCTAGCATGTGATTATGCCACCTCCACCATATTTTATCCCCTTGAATTTATCCCATGACTTCAGGGTCACGAAACGATATCCCCTCTATCCTTATGGCTACAGATCCTCTCCCATCTAACCAAAGAAAATTTGGCCTTAGCTTCCCTTCCTCCCCACAAGAAGTTTCATTGGAGTAGATAACACTGAAAAAAGGTAGACTAGCATAGCCCACAACATTGATTTTACTAAGACCAGTCTACTAGGTAGGTTGAGGGGGTGCAAAAACCAGCTTGAGAGCCTACCCTTTAACATGTCCACCGTATCCTTCCAAGAAACGTTTTTAATGGATCCCATCCCCAATGGGACCCCTAGATACTTGGAGGGAAATGTTCCTTTGGAGAATCACATAATCCTGACAATGTTCCTCTAAACTATGGGAGCTGTGTTGAGAAAGAAGACCTGATATTTGTTGGCATTAATGGCCAACCCAGAATATTTTTCAAAGATATTAAGAATCTTTTTAAAATATTCTTCCGCTTGGACTAAAGGGTGCCCCATGACCATAGTGTCATCCACAAATTGCCAATGCATCTGTTTGTCCATTTGTTCATGGAGAGTGAGTCCACAAACCTATCCTCCTACTTTCTGGGAATGGATAAGCTTTCTCAAAACTTTTTCCATTAAGATAAAGAGGAAAGGAGATAGGGGGTCTCCTTTCCTCATCACACAGCAGGGATGAAAAAGTTTTTTCGGAGAGCCATTTAGCAAAATGGAAAAGAAGGGGGTGGTCACTAGATTCATGACCCAATCCACCCAATATGCTCCAAATTCATTTTCCTCCTACACTTTGTCCATGTATTTCCATCTTAATTTGTCATAGGCCTTTGCTATATCCATATTTATCAGCATTCTCAGCCTCTTGGTCCATTTTAGAGAATGGATCATTTAGTGGATGCTATAATACCATCCAAAATTTGTCTTCCTACTACGAAACTAGACTGTTTCGGACTAATCAAGAATGGGAGGAGGGGTTTTAATCGATTCACTATTACCTTGGATATAATTTTATAAATCAAATTACAAAGAGCTATAGGCTTGAACTTACATGGAGTGTCTTCCCCATCCCCTTTTGGGATTAAGGACATGAAGGTTGCATTGAAGGCCTTAACCACCCCTCGTCTGCATCTTGACTCCTCCAGTGTTTCCAGAACCTATTCCTTAATCACGTCCCAGAAGAAATGGAAGAAATTTGTGGTGAAGCCACCCAGGACAAGGGATTTCCTTTGGGGAATATGAATTATTGCTTCCTCCACCTCCTGCATGGATATAGGTTTAATTAACATCTCATTATCCTCTCTGGTGATCACCCTAGGTATGAGGGTATTGATATGAGCTATGTCCTGACTCCTGTCACTGCTATCCTCGGTCATTATCTACTCAAAATTATTGTCTATTTCTTCCTTAATTTCTCCTCTAGTCTCCACTTGGGACCCATCATATTTTTTGGGCCAATGGATCTTTGAGCCATGCCTATTGTGGAAAGTTGAGTTATGGAAAAAATTGGAATTATTCTCCCCCTCTTGTAGCTGCTTCACTCTATAGTTTCGGTTCCAGTATATTTCTTCCGGCTTCTCCTTTGCATCGTGTTCTCTAAGAATATATTTCTCTTTCTATTTAATCTCCTCATCCCATCCTATTTCCATTCCTTTCTTATGGATGATCTCAATATCCCCAATCAGTCTCCTCTTGTCTTCAAAAATATTCCAAAAATCCTCTTTGTTCCACATGCGTATTTTGGACTTAAGAGCCTTTAGTTTATGCTGGAAATGATACATTATTGTTCCCACAAGAGGGACCATATCCTACCACCACTATTCCACCATATATTTGAAGTCCTTATATTGCAACTAGAATTGTTCAAACCAAAAAGGTTTTCTCAAAGTAGCATTTGACCAATCCCAGTTGAGACTGATTGGCCATTGATCAGAGCCCGCCACAGGAAGGACAATGGAAATGATCTCTGATGTTCCTTGCTATGTTTTACGACAAAAGTAATATGTAAATTCTAGAGGAAACAATATTCTCTCCCCATGCTTGTTTTTCCAAGTGAACCAACCATCGCCCGTTTCGACATCAACTAGGGGGCTGTGGGACAGGAACTCCCTAAACTCTTCTTGGAATTTTTCCAGTACATGTGGTGATCCCTTATTCTCCCTAAGAAAGAAAATTATATTATAATATCCTCCTATAATCCATTTTCCCTCATGTGTAATCCCCTTCATCCAATTCAAGAGACACATAAAAGCTGACTTTTGAGGGAAAGTACTAGGGCCATAGACGTTTACCAAGGTCCCTTTAGCTCCTGTCTCTAAGAATTTAAAATTGACCATCAGGGATAAATTATTGGCCCTCAAATCTGATAGGTTAATGGATTTTTGGTGCCACAACACAACAATACCCCCTTCCATACGATCAACATCTGTCGCCATCACCCTGCTGCCTTTCGAAATCTTTTTCACAAGTTTCTCCATCACTTCTGAACTGCACTTTGTTTCTTGTAGAAATAGAACATCCATATTTCTTTCTTGACCTTCCTAGATAAGGTACTAATATTCCTGGGATGGTTTCATCCCCTAATGTTCCAGGAAACTATCTTCATTGAGTAACCTTACTAAATTCAGAGAAGGTCACCCTTATCATTGGGTACTGGACTGATTCAATGAGATTTACACCAACCTATGCAATTCGTTGCTTATTCGTCTTCCTTCCCTTTTCAATTCCTCCTTAGTATATTTCCTTTTACTTCCTTTCTGAGGTTCTGCAGCAATCCCTAGGTGCTAGTGAGATTTGTTCCTGATTATAGCCTCCAGAAGCAATTGAAATTGTCTTCATTAGACATACCCCTAGCCCTCCTTATCGCATTCCTTCTCAATCTCATCTAGATCTAGTTCTCCCAGCTCCATTTATTCTGTTTCATATTCGTCCATCACCTCAATATGGCTCTTCTAATCCTCTCAACTTCTAATTTCTCTCCCCTCGATTTCCTATTGCTTAGTCGAGGTGCCTTCCCCAGTATTATCCTAACCTGATTAACTCTCCTCCAAGATCTAAAAGGGGTTGGTGCTAGTTGTTTCCTTCTCTATATTTTCCTTTTGTGGTTTTGGCAACCCTCATGTATTTCTCTTTCACCTAATTTTGACCTGCATGAAACCATCACCTTTCGACTCACCTTCCCAACTACGGTTTGAGTTGGCTGGACCCTGGACTCATTTCAAAAAGTTTCTCCCAAAGTGGCCATATTCATGACAAAGCCTACATCTAAATGGGAGCTATTCATAATCAATATTTTGGACCCATTCTTCATCCTCCCAGTTTATACTTATTTCTTCTTGAAGATATTTTGATAGATTCATGTAGAAACAGATGTGGGCACGTATAACTCTGTTGTTTGGTCTGCTCTGCAACCTTCACAAATTCCCCTATTGAGTCCCCTATATCTTTCAAAATATCCATCTCCCAATATTCCTATGGAAGAGCTATCAAACAGATCCACACTAGGGACTCCGTCATATCCTTTATTTTTGGGTTGAATGTTTCCTTCCAAGTCTCAAGATAAATCCCATTCAAGAATAAAAAATGTGGGCCTTCCTCAAGCACTCTATCCTTGTCCTCCTGGTTAAAAAAGATTATATTGAAAAATCCTTTCAATCCTAAATGAATATCGTAATGGCATTTAGGGTTCCACATGCTCTTGATCCATCGGACTAGATATCTCTCTCGCGGCCACACCCCCACAAAATTCCCAATGAGGTCTTTCTCCCTCCACGTTTCAATCTTTTCCCTAATCTTGTGAGATCGAATTTGAATAGACATGATAGAAATGGCCTTCAAGAGGAAGCCTCCTTGGCCCACTCTCCTCCCATTCCTGTCTCGTCCCTACTTCCTCCACCATTCCCACTACCGCCTAGCCTCCCCACGATAGCCTGGATCTGAGGGATCTCCATTTCCATGGTTTGCAAGGGGTTTTGCATCCCCCACCCTCAAACCCTTCACTCAAAAACCATTCCTTCACTATCACGTGCACTCTCTCTTTATTGACATGAAAAATTTCCTTGTATGACATATAATTGAGTATTAAGTACATAGACACCAAGAGATTTATAATGGTTTCTGGTTCATTTATTATACCATATTTTACATCCTAAAGTGTTATGAAAAAAAGAAAAGATGGAAAGCATAAATAGTTTTGATCCTTTCTATGGAGACAATGTCAATGCATTGATACAAGAGCATAAACACTTCAACTAGAAAACACTATACAAATGATATTCAAGGCTACCATATGAAGAAACAAAACATGGTAAAGCATTGTCTAGAGGGATGGTTAAAACTGGTTGTAGGTAGGAGGATTTCAACTTTAGATAATTAATATGGTGATGTTGTAATCAATCAGATTGCAAGGTTACCTATAATACACATAAATAAACATATAAACATAACATATGAAAGAGACAAGAATAGTGGATAGAATAACATATTATATTACTCAATACACATAAGGGTTCATGCAATAAACCAAACCAAGTATCTATCTAGCTCAACAGCTTATATATACATTTACAAAATAGTTATAATAACTACTTGTCGGGTCAACCAAATGACATCACCTATGAGGTTGAACTAATCTCCAATTAGTCGAATAATGAGTCTAGTCGGCTAAATTGACTAGCTCCTCCAACATATCCCCCAAGAACAAAATATTTCTTCGTCCTGAAGAAACAAGGAGATGCTTAAAATTTCTATCTTTAGTAGTGTGTTATAGTGTTTTGTTATGGACTGTGTTGCTTGATTGATGGTCTCTTTTGTACACAAATATCCACAATGGATTCTACTGTAACTGCTAACCGGTGTTGGAATTCTTCCCAATTACAAAGTAATTTTTGGATATCTATGGTCAAGGTTGTGAGGCTCAACAAGTTCAACATATTTGGTTGTATCGAAAAGTCCACACTATTTCTCATGTTGGGGCCTAAAAATTGTGTGCTCTCATCTGCAGTGTCAAGTAGTCTTTTCATGTGTGGACGAATCTTGTCGAGAATATCGAGATTGGGGTTGGACTGGATAATTTTTCCAGCTTTGTTGTTTCTAATATCAGTTGGTCCTGAACTGTTTATCCATTGCTTCTAGGATTACCTGTCATCTCTGCAGTGTCTTGATGTGCTCATGAGTCTCCCAGACCCGTTTAAATACTTGGACATAATAGGTAAACCAATTTCTCAGGACTTCCTATGTGACAATAGATTCCTCAAAATGTTCTTGCAATGCTTTATGGGATTCTGAGAACGTTGTATACTAATTCCTCAATAGAACAGTGGCCTCTTATACATGCTCGTCCTTCTTTGCCTATAACTATGCCTAAAAACTATACACGACAGTTTCAAACTATTGGTATGATTTTTCTAATGATCTTTCAGTGTTGACTTCTTCTGGAACTAGAATGACTTTTTGTGCCAAATACCTACATTTCATTAGGAATTACATTTGTTATGTTTTGAGTTTTGTAATTTGTACCCATCTTCTTTATTTCCTTAATATGGATTCTTTATTGAGGGCCTCCATCAGTTGGTCCAATTCTTCATCTCTGATATTTTGTGTATCCACTGTTGTGTTTGACCCTATCTAAGCTAGGTGGATGAGTGATGGTACTTGTTGCTGTGTCAACTATGTTTACTACTGTTTCTCTTTTTCTTTTCTTTATTTTCTCTTTCATTGTTATTTCTCTCTAATATATGCTTGATCTACTTATATTGGAAATGGTCCTATATGTGGTTGTTCTATGGTTCTGCTGGGTATGTCAAGGTTTAATAACTATGTCTGTGTGAGGGGGATAGTATATGGTGGTGCAAGTGGTGTGGAGGAGGGGAGTATGGATGAAGGTGGTGTAGGCGAGGGTATTCATTCTGAATTTGTGGAAGGGTTGGAATGGAATCTGTTGGTATAGGTTTTTCGACCACTGGTGGTGAGTCAACAGGTTCGTTGGGTTTGACAGATTCTATGAGGTCAACCATTTCTTGATTTATTTCTAATACTTCGACTTGGTCATTTGCAACAAGTTCATCTGAGATGGCTCCTTCATCTTCTTCATTTGAATAGAGGGGAAAATGTTGGGAAGTTGGTTGATAAAATCTTGAAGGCCGGCATGTTTATCAAATTTTGTATGGATTCCTTCAGATAATGCTTGCATATATGGGATTGTTGGGGCAACAGGTGTCGAGGCTGGTAATCCTTCTTGGACTATTTGGGTTGGTGATGGAAGTGGTAGAGTGGTGGTTAGGTCAATAGACTCAACCTCAGGAGGGGTGACGATTCTTACCTTATTTTCTCTTGGATACTTTACTTCTTCTTCAATGTATTTTTTGAACTGGCATTCGATAGATATCTTACTCTTAGCAACATCTTCTAATATTTTAGCAGCTCTAGTGTGTAGCTCATACTGATCATCATCAGATTCTTCTGAGAGAATGAGTCTACATTTCCCTTTTCCTTTAATCAGAGTTATTTTCTTCTTTCATGCTTTAGATGTTTTAGCAGCTAGTTGACGAATGTTTCATTTGGTCATAGCATACTCTGGTTTGTCAGACTAATTTTCCTCATCTGTTTGTGTTGCCTCTTCCTCCTGATATGTTGGTTCAACCCATTGTTGCACTCGTGGTACTATAGCTACTTGAAGGGTGTTTACTTCATCTGTTGGGTGTCCTCCAAGGTAAACATGCTTTCATGAAGATGAACTTCATAGTCCTCCTCGTTTTCTTGGTCAGTTAGAGGCTTGAAAATCGGTTGATCGGTATTCTTTGCAGCTGCTGGTGTTGTGTCTTTGTGCTATATTGTTGGGCGAGTTCTGTGAATATATCCTCGAGTGATGGATAATAATAGAGAGCCTCAACCTTTCCTGTTACTTTTTGCATGAACCAAACTATCATGTGGTCCAGATCCAACTGGATATGCGCTGTCGGTGGTAGACTTCTTCAGATATTTTGTCGTACCCTCCATCTGGCCGTTTTGATTTTCAAATTCCGAAACCAAGTTTCTAAAAAGATCTTATCCTCCTGTAGTTCCTGAGAGTTCCCTGCCATTGAAACTGGCTTGAAATTCCACATACTGAATCTTGTCGGCTTAAGGAATTGTGGGTTCCTGAAAGGTCGTATATAGTACATTGCAATCCATATGATCAGAGATGGGAATCGCATTGACGCACCTTCCTCCTGATATTTTATAAATATATTCTTGATAAGGTCATCTAGGTATTGGGCCTAGTATTAAGTTTTCTCTGTTTGTGCTATGTTGTCAATGTCTTCCAGCATGTCAAGCCTTAAATCACATCCACGCCTTGTAGTTGTTAGGCCATTCGAGACAATATTTTATACTATTTTGGCTGTAGTGTACTAAATTTGGCTGATTTCTAGTCCTTTCGAATTCATTTCAGTTGGAGTTCTAGTTATTTTTTCGACCAATCCAGGGTTTGATCCTACAAGAACTGGTTCTCCTTTCTTTGAAAGTCCGGTAAGTATGTATATGACATCGTCAGATATCTCTATAGGTTTTTCAAAGTAGAATTTCCCATTATGGTACCGACTAATAATTAATTTTTCTATAATTTCCTTTGTTCCTCCAAATCTTTCCATGAGCAATGCATTTATGTAGATCATAATGGTGTTGGCATTCACTTTCTGATCTTCTGTCATCATTTTGTTGTTTTTGTATGCCCAATTTTTTATTTCTCTCCATAATCTCCCCCATGCTGATTCTTGACCCTTCTCTCTACAAATGTTCTCCAGCCTCTATACTAACGGGGTTGTGGCCATTTCTACCTCGTTCATTTTATTTGTTGCAGATCTGGTCTTTTTGTTTTCCATTTTGTCGGTAAAATACTATGATTCTTGCACAAGTATCTTGGTCTCAGGATTCTGATAGCTTTGTCTCTCTAGATCTTTGTATAATGATGTGAAGTCTTCATCTGATGCGGTATTTATAGGTGGAGTCGGTGGTGATCTGGTCGATGAAGATATTAATGGCAGGTTTAACCATGAAGGATGCTCTATCAATAGTTCTTTTAATGCACGCTTGTTTTACCGCTCCTTCTATCGATGATCATGATGATTTGATTGGACCGTTGGGCCTTATTTTCATCGATATGCATCATCGTTACGAAAATGTCGATAAAAAGGGCGGTATTCATCGTGTCAATGGTTATGTTTTAGGTGGCTACTTCTTCAGAATGGTATTCTGCTACTTCCTTCCTGAGAGTTTATCCAAGTCCCTGCCATTTTGATTTTGTTGAATTGTTTATTTTGTTGGTTTTTAGGGTTTTTATCGATTTTATAGATTTTTTTTAATTTTTATTAACAGTTATGAAACCATTTTTTTTTTATTTTCCAGTTTTCATGCCACTTTAGTCGGGCACCATTAACAATTTTCAGAAATATTTTTCCTTGTAACGTTCTCAGTCGGACTGATCCATTGGCATTAATTTATTCGATGATATAAGGTCCCATCCAGTGTGTATGTAGTTTTTTTGGCTTACCTTTTACTCAACTGTTGTACAACAACAAAATATATCCAACTGAAAAGTTCTTGTTTTTTATATTTCTATCATGCCACACTTTCTTTTGTTGGTTTTGGATCTCTTGGTGTTGCATAGCAATTAGTCGATGTTCTTCTAGCTTGGTTAGTTGCATTAGTCACTCTTTCTTAGAGTCTTTGACATTAATATGTAAGGTGTCGATGATTATTGGTTCTTATTGTCGAAAATGTAGGGAGATGACTACTTCCTGGACATAAACAAGTCTAAATGGTGTCTATTCTGTGGATCATTTATACGTTGTTATGTATGCCCATCAGACAATAGGAATTTTCTCATCCAAATCATATTTGTCTATATTGCATATTTTGGTTAAGCCTCTTGTCAAAGTTTTATTAAATGCTTCAATTGCACCATTAGACTAAGGATGGTAAGATGTGCTCATTCTATGTTCAATTTTGAACTGATATGTCAAAGTTGCAATAGTTTTGTTAATAAAGTGTGACCCTTGATCACTAATTATAGTCAATGGACGCCCAAATATGGTAATAATATTTTGTATATAAATTTTGCGGCTACTTCACTGGAAAAGGTTTCGACAGGTTCCGCCTCTACGCATTTAGTAACATATTTGACTGTTGTTCTAATATAGCGTGCTCTTGACCTTCTATCCAGTACTGGAAATGGTCCAATAAAGTTGATCACCCAAATTTTGAATGTTAAACTTGGATTTACAGATATTAAAGGCATATGAGTGCTTGGAAGGGGTCGAACTAATCGTTGATAATGGTCACATTTACTAACAAATTTTTTGATAATATCGGTATAATGTCGGCCACCATAAACCTGACTGTTGGATTTTCTTAGCAGTCGTGTCATACTAGAAATGTCCTCCAGCTGAGCCATAGTGTTCTTCATGCATTATTATTTCTCTTTCATGCTCTAAAACGCATCGATGGATTACCTCGTCTAAGACAAGTTTATAGAGGAACCCATTTATTAGGCTATAAGGCGCAACTTTCATGGCTAATATTTTCTTGTTTTTGGTACTCATTTCTTCTAGTCCTTGTCCATTTTCTAAAAATTGAGCTATTTATTCTAGTTCGAAAGGTACAACTTCTATTTGAAATAGATGTGCGTATGGCAGGTCATCTTCAACTCCTCCTAGCTCCTCCCCTGTGTCGATTCTCGACAAGTGATCAGGTCCAAAATTTAGCTTTCTTGGTAGAACTACAACTTCAAACTCAAATTCTTGAAATAACATCAACCATCGACAAATTATTCCATGATGTAGAGGCTTATTTACTGGATATTTCAATGTTTGGTGATCACTGTAAAATATTAAAGGGTTGGCTAACAGATAGTGTCTATATTTTTGAAGTGCAAAGACCATTCCTAATGCTTCCCTTTCTGTCATAGAGTAGTTACATTCGACTTTGTTAAATTTTCTACTACTGTATACGATTGGATAGTCCATTCCATCATCTCGTGGTTGTGTCAGTATTGCACTGACTTCTATACTGGATGTATTGATGTGTACATGAAATTTTACTGACCAATTTGGGAATCAGAGAATAGGTGCTTCGACTAATTTTTTCTTTAAAGTGTCGAATGATGCCTCGCATTCTTTAATCCATTCATACTTCTAATTTTTTTTAATAACTATTCTAAAGGATATGTCATGTCTTATTAATGCCGAATAAATTTCCTGTATGCTCTAATAAAACACTATCTTGTTTTGGATTAACTGTAGGTTTCACGTTGAGAATGATTTTGATTTTTACGAAATCGACCTTGATTCCCTCTTTGCATACAATATGTCCTAGTATAATTCCTATAGGAGTTACAAAATATATTTCTTTATGTTAATAGATAGCTGAATTTGTCAACTCATTTCTAGCATTAGTCTTACCCATTTGCAGTGATATTTAAACGTGGAGTAAATCGTCCAATCATCGAAGTATACATCCATTGTTTTGTATATGTATTCTTCAAATTCTTTGACTACTACTATTGAGAATACAATTGGTGCATTTTTCAGACCAAATGACATGAATTTATAAGAGAATGAGATAAATTCACACATGAATGTAATTTTATTTTGATCCTCCTCAGTACTTGATTATATCCTGAAAATCTGTCTGTGAATGAATAACACTCATGTCCCACGATTTCATTGATAATTTCATCTGCAAAAGGAGTTGAGAATGGGTTTGTCAAGGTGGCTTTGTTTAGCTCATGAAAATATAAAGATATTCTCAATCTTTTCGGGTCATGCTTCTTTGATTGTACGACCATTGGGATTTCCCATTTCGACTAGTCAATAGGGTAAATAATACCGGCTACTAACATATTGTTGATCTCTTTTTTCACTATCTCTTTATATTTATGAGAAATTTTGCAAGGTTGTTTCTTTATAGGTTTCACATCAGGTTTAATATCGATATTCATTTCACCCATTTTCTGAACTAAACCTTTAAGGTATTTATAATATCGTGCAAAGACATCCTGAAATTCCTTTAGTAGGTTAACTATTTCTGTTGTCTGCTCCTCTTTTCAGCAGTCTCCTATTCTTTCCATTTTTGGTCTATCATCACTAGAGATGTTGAATTCTTTTGTTTTAACCTTTGCATCCATCTATTATGGCGCCTTGCTTTCGTTAATTTTTCGACTTCCTTCCTTGAAATGTGAAAATGATGATGGGAAATCATCTGTTGTCATATGTTTCGGTTCTTCTTTTTCAGTTGATTCAACCTTGAATATTGTTCAAATTGGTTTCTTTGTCTCCATATGGTCAAATTTCCATGAAAATATTTTTCCATTTGTACGTCCAGTTTCTAGTCGAAGTATAGTCGACTGTGGTATTTTATTAGACCAAATATTATGACATGATACTTTCGGTCGGCTGTGATTTTGTGTCGAACTTTTATTAACATTCAGTTTAGGAATGTTTTTATCTTTTTGTCGCTTTGACTAATTGGTCATCTTCCGGTATAAACTTTGAAGTCTTTGGTGAACTATTATTTAAGTTCTTTCCACAAGAATATTTCATATCGTGATTCCTCCATCTTGTACCACTTATTTGGTAGATCGTCTAATGTTGATGGAAATAGGTACGACCATATTCACTCATCTTTGTAACCAAGTCTTTTCCATTCTTTTTCACATATACTTATGTTTTTTTCAGGGTCTTGACCTTTTGTGAAGATTGGTATTTGTGCCTGATTTGTCAACTTCTTCCCTCCAAATATTTAGATGAAGTATGTTGAAGTTCTTGACCACGATTGCAGCCTCGAATGGTGATTATCCCACCATCGAGTAACCTGACCTGTAAATATTTCAACCAATATTTGAATTCAGTCGTGTTCACCTATGTTTTTGGATACTTGTTCAATATGAAATATCGGTGATTCCCTCTCTTTATAATGAAGAGACTGTCCATTTTATGTTTTTGGCACTAATGAAGGGTATTCCATAACTTTTCTTTCAAATATTTTTGGTATTATGGACACAAAGAAACATTGTTGTGTCTTCTTTTTTGGAATGGCATGGATGGTCCAACACTCCCTCACTTGTAGTTCGTAGTTTTCCATTTCCCAATCATATAATTCCACATATGAATTATAACCAACTGAGCATGGGTTTCCCAAATTAAGTTATCCATATATATTTGGTTTGGCATAATCTTCATTGTTTTGTATTCGATGTAGTTGTCGGACATCGAATTCTTCATTTATGGTTTTGTCCATGGTTCACCTTGTGAAGGATGAATAGGAATAATTACTTTCTTCCCGTTTCCATTAATTTTTATCCTTTATTTTTCTAATGAAATCTATGTCTTCATCTTCCGACCCCATGGTCATCCCACTAAGGTTGTAAAGGAGCGAGATCCTTCCTTAGGGTTAATGATTTCAGAGTTGAATTTTGTGGTAATACCTTTTATACTAGTGTCAACATTCTGCCAAACACCAATAGGTTCAATGAGTCCTTGATCAACTAGTTTTATATATATGCCTGATTCACTGATTTGGGGTCTGCCTAAATATTCCCATGTATCTCTTGTCATAATGTTTACTTGAGATCCGACGTCAAGAATGAATTTTTGGGTTTCCTTTGATTTCTAAGTCGACAAGTGGTTCAGCATCGCTTTTATGTTTTTTGTTTAAACTGCAAATGCTCTTAGTTTTTTATCCATTCCAGATTTATTCTTTATGTTATATAATAAGTCAATAAATTGTGCAATGGAATTATCTTTATGCATTAAATCAATTATTTCTTGAACCATATTTTGTTGGTTATCATTAATTATTTCCTCTGATGCTAATTCTTGAAATATGTCGGATGCATCGTTATATAATTGCTTCTGTATTATGAGATTGGGATAATCGTATTTTTTCTTTGTTTTGCTTATTTGAGGATTGTCATTTCCAATTTTAGTTCCTTTCCTAGTGACTAATTGCAAATTATTTGTAGGAATAACGTCACACTTTTGAACACTCAACAAGACATTAACATTTTTCTTTTTATTAATTTTGTTTAGCATGGTGGGACAATCCTCTAAAGAGTGATCACCAAGACCACAACTGGTACAAAAATTAAGGTTGTTTTGGTTTTTATATGGACAATCAGCATGCCGATGTCCTTCGTTCAAGCATGTGTAGCACTAAATTGGTCATCATGGTTTGTTTTCTCGAGTCCCAAAGAATCGGCCTCGACTTGCATATCCCCCATGTTACGAAGAAAACTTCATATGGATTGGGGTACCACAACAGATAGAGTAACCGTAGAAATAAATCCTTTCCCATATGCAAGAGAAACAAAACATCTAACACTAAAGGATCTCAAAACATACCTTATTCCAGATGGTTGATGTAGATCCCCATTGAGCTTTTCCACTCTTGCTTGTATTAGCAATTTGCTCTCCCAGCATTTAGCAAACAAGACAAGCATGCTATATAATGGTGTTAGACCTACTCTAGAATATATAATCAATAACATATAATCATTTAAAAGCATCGATGGATTCAATACTCATTTAAATACACATTACTGGATAGGAAAATATATTTTTATTAATATAAATCAGAGATTCCAATAGTGACAACCTCTGACGGCACGTCTACGAACCGGAGAAATTGATTCCTCCACCTGGGCCTCCACCACTTCAATCCTCCATCTCTCGATAGCAATCTCACAAAAAAATGGCAATCTTGGGAAGATCACAAAGTGCTCCAAGGGACAAAGGGATGCAGACTCAAGTATAAGCTTTGGAAACAATGGACTATAGTTTTCTTTCTCTTCAATTTCTCTCCCTTTCAATGTATTCAAAGGGTTCCTTATATAGTGATTCAATGGGGTAATGGAAGGTCAAATCCAAGTGATATAAAGGAATATGAAATGCCAAGAGACAAGTGAATCTAATCCACATCAAGGAAAACTAAAAAACTATTTGGATTTTTGCACACATCTTGATGTTCGCAGGTTTGAGGGTCATATACGCGTATATATGCGAGAATAGTTTTAAAAGTCACATATGGAAAATAATGCATGTTTTTAGCGATGATATTGGAAACATAAAAGGTACAAAAATGGTCCATGGGGTCCAAAGTGTCTGCAGAGGGACAAGGAAGGCCATAAATGTGTGATCCACCATGTGTGGTAAAATCAGCTGTAACAGATGCCCCCTAATGTGTGAGGTCAGAGGGGTGATATGATGGCCGAAATACATTATAAGTCCATCCTAGAAGTGGAGTGACGAAGAACCAGGTGGAAGAACCATCCATCCAATAGTATAATACAATAATCAAACTCTGCACGTGACTGCAAGTACATATAGCAGTCCCTGATACATAAGAGTACAATGTCCATGAATAGGCATGATACAAAATATGACATGTGTGTTCATCACCATGTACAATATAGATATATCAGAATCTCCATGATGAACATATACAAAGGATCATGATCTCCATGAAAGCTGAAGATATACGATGGATCAAGATCTCCATAATGGCTGAATATGTCTGACATACACTGGAATCAAGTGATGAGAGCTGAAATCTCATGAACAGTGGCACGATCAAGGAGGTAGCTTATATGAAATGCCACCAATATGGAAGGTATTATACACAATATGCTATGAGTACATGTCCTACTATGTGAATAGAGGTTTCGAGGTCGAACATAGTAGTCTATCGTCTAATTACCGGTCATTGATGTATACTGTTAACAGACGCGAGATCACCCACCAATAATGAAAATGGGAATCAAGGTACTAGAGTGCAAAATAAAAAGTGTGAATAAATGTGTTGAGGCCAAGCACTTGAGAGAATCCATCGATCAGGGGACATTGATGTATTCACAAAACTATCGATGGCAAGAGAACCTGCCACTGATGACTGCAATTCTCAAGGCACTCAAAATGACTCTAGATTCCTATCGTAGAATAAATGATTTGAAGTTGATGAGATGAAATCTGTTGGAAGGAGAGCATTAAGGCATCCCTCATCATCCAACATGAGGTACTCAGCAAAGCTGTATAATGCGGAAGGACTCGATCATAATGTGCATGAACCAGTAACGGTACCAGGAATGGCCAACATGCAAAGTCAAGAGAACTGAGGAATGGTCAACTCAGGTTTCAAATTCCTTCGAACAAGAGCATAAAGGAAAATCGTGACTGAATGTAGGCATCATAGACTCAATATATAAAATTGGGACATCTCTACAACATAGAAGGCATCGATAGAGGCTTCATAGGGACTAGAAGCTTGTACCAGCCGATGGAGATAAACTCAAAGAAATGAGTACAACTCCTAAAGTCAAAGTATTAACCCAAGCAATAGATGTGATATATAGTGCTCTATTCTAAGGTGACTTTACTCAACTACTGCCAAAGATAACACCTTTTCCTATCCGACTTTTTGGTTTTTTTTTTTGTACTTTTTCAAATATTTTGAAAATCTTGAAAAAGAATAAAAGTGCTTTATAGTTACAGACTAGGGGATATGAGGGTCAAGGGGAAAAAAAAACTAGTTCCAAGTAGTGGAACATACCTATGCTCAATGCAATGACACATGTGTAGGATAATGACACTCCGTGGAAAGTCCCCTCCCGGTAAAAAATGGGGAATCAAGCTGCAAAGGATATGTAAAATGGCTCTTCATGGATAGACATGAGACAAGATCAAGATATATAGCTGATAATAAAAGTCAGGGAAGCCATCATAAGGCTAAATAAGGCAAGAAAAACTCATGATAATGCAATTACAACTTGACATAAGGGAGTCCTGGGGAAAAAGGCCAACAAAAATATCAAGAGGAGTATGAGGATCTTGCGCAAAGTCATGGCGATACTATACAAAGGACTCCCACACCCTAAAGGAAAAATGTTTTCATGGGTGCCAAATGCAAAATGAGAGCTAGCTAGGGCACCCATGTATGGTCAAGCTCTACCATTCACATCATGTCACTTCTAAAAGAAACAAGAAGGTTCGTGACAAGATAGAATGGGTTTGTACCTAAGGTTATAATGAAATGGTCATAAGGTCATCCAAAGTGTAAATGGATGTGAAACCTAACCTATATGCCAGTTTAGACATAACAACTAAAATCGGCATGAGCAAGTCAAAACCATGGTCAAAATGGTGCTCAAAATAGACTCCTACATCATCAATATTGATGTATATGTAACTTCGGAATGTATTCTTCTATGTATCTTATGTATTGTTACCTGATGTTTATTCCAGGATGTTTCTATTATGTATTTGAGTCATGTGGTCATGCCCCGATGTTCTGATCAGGAGGATTATTAATGTAAACAAGCCTTTTCAAGTCATTAGGTAAGTCCCCACAGTTTCGGGGCACTTGGGTTATTATACACTAATTAAGGTGTAGGCTCGAGTAAGTAACTGTAAGTTAAGCCTACATGGTTGAGTGCACTTCAAGTCAATGGAAGAATATAAATAGAGAGTGAGAGTCTCTCTATTTATCACTTGAAAATTACATCACTTGCTCTCTCAAGTGTGGCACACCTTTGGAGAAGAAAATACTTTGGCTCGACAGAAGACAGAAGGCTGATGTTGTGTTGGGAGGTCATCTTACTGTTTTGGGATCTCATCTTGTGGTGATACTATCTTAGAGGAAGTTGAGGGGGTTTCTCCATTTATGGTTTCCCCTCCTAAAATCTTTGTGTCTCTTGTGATGTGCTTATGTGATTGCTGTACTTGTTATTCTCTCAGTGAAAAGATCTTAACATATTGCTAGCTTAAATGTTGAAAAACTAACATGGTATCAGAGCTAACCTGAGAAGAATACATTGTGCAGCTACAAAAACTAGGGATTCCTATTTTGTGGATCTTCCTCCACATATTTTCAGCAAAAGTATGCTAGGATGACTCTCCATTGAAGGGTGCATCTTTCTGTCGATGCGGAATTCAATTTCAATCATTTTCAGTTTCGATGTGGAAATTAGGGCTTTCTACAGAAGAGGAATTTTTGGGTGATACCAGCATATTATTTTTCTCCTCATCAAAACCGAAATTTAGAGACCTGGATCAAGAAATTTGGTTGGGTAAATCTCTGGGAAAGTCAAACCCTAGTTTGACCCCTAGCTAGGAGAAACCCTAAATACTAAAACTTCTAAGTTTTGGTACAGTTGCTATATTCTGAGATTGGAGAAGTTTCAGAAGCTACAAATTGTAGGGACCAAAGATAAAATCCTTATGAACACTGTGTCCAAATTTCAGCCTCTGATTCGCTATATTCTGGGAGATATGATCTCTCCACGTTAGGGTTCCATCCTCTTCCAGAAATCATCCATAAACAGGACACCTGGGGAGATCTGAAATATCTTGGGCTACAGAGGTCCAAATGGAATTCCTGAAGATGTTACAGAAAGGTAACGGACTTTTATTTCTGTGGTATGAATGTTAGACTCAGAAGATGAACCAGTGACACGTGGCATGCCGTTCAACTTCACTATTCTGAATAGTCCTGTAATACGTCACCTTGGGAAAAGGATCATAAATCCAAAATGGGGAAACCAATTCTGATGAAACCTATGGTTTTGGATCAGGGACATGTGGGGTTACCTCATTGATAAATTTCAGACACATAGGATCAGTAATTTAGGATATAGCATAGAAACAGTAACAGGAATTTCTGCAGAAGAAATCATAAAATTAGGGCTTCCTG
>LPNX010619946.1:11284-27328 GCA_001517045.1 Pseudotsuga menziesii | reverse complement strand
ATCAAGTATCACTATATCAGGGATATGGTGCAGAGAGGAGCAGTGAAGCTCCTGTATGTTGCGATGGAGGAACAGATAGCTGATGTATTAACGAAGCCATTGGATAGAATGAAGTTCGAGTACTTCAGAGAGAGACTTGGTGTTCTCCAGATCGAGGCTTCCTCCCAGAGACAGTGATGAGATCCAGAGCCATTCTGACATGGTGAGAGGATTGGTTCCTTCCATGGTCAGATGTAAGGGCTAAGACATTCCGTCATGGTGAGAGGATTGGTTCCTTCCATGTCAGATATGAGTGTTGGCCATTCCAACGAGCAGGTCGGATGTAAGGGCAATTGCCATTCTAGGAAAGGAGGCACCTGTTCAGTTACCAGGATGATTCAGTACAGGACTGTATAGCCATTCTGATGTGACAGAGGGATGTGTTCCCACTTGATCAGATGTAAGGGCTAAACCATTTTGTTCATGGCTAAAGGATTTAGTTCCTTCCATGTTAGATGTGAGTGTTGGCCATTCCGACGAGCAGGTCGGATGTAAGGGCAATTTCCATTCTCTATGAGAGTGGAGGCGCCTAGTCAGTTACCAGGTAGCTCAGTCGAGGACTGGGGGCCATTCTGATATGACTGCTTGAATGTGTTCTCGTAGGATTAGATGTGAGTGCAAGCCTTTCCATCAGTGTGGTTGGATGTGTTCCCCTGGATGGATGTAAGTGCAGAGCCTTTCTGGAGTGACTGCTGGGATGTGTTCTCGTAGGACCAGATATAAGTGCTGAAATCTCTTATCACTATGATAGGATGTGTTCCTGTCTGGATAGGAGTCTTCCATCAGTGTGGTTGGATGTGTTCCCCTGGATGGTTGTGCCTTTCTGATGAGGAGGTAAGATGTAAGTGCAGAAATATCTTATCACTGTGATAGGATGTGTTCTTGTCTAGATAGGAGTCTCCCATCAGTGTGGTTGGATGTGTTCCCCTAGATGGGATTGTGCCTTTCTGACAAGTAGGTTAGATATAAGTGCAGAGCCATTTCACAGATGGTAGTAGGTGTGTCCTACCATGCTGGTGATTATAAGTGCTGAGCCATTTCACAGATGATAGTAGGTGTGTCCTATCATGCTGGTGAATGTGAGTGCTGGGCCCTTCTGACGAGCAGGTCAGATATAAGTGCTGGGCATGCCTTTCTGACGAGCAGGTCAGATATAAGTGCTGGGCATGCCTTTCTGACAAGCAGGTCAGATATAAGTGTTGGGCGAAGACCTACATGAGGGTATGCCTACAACCAGCATGAAAAAGGGCTGGCTCTGTAGAACTTCCTATGACGAGATAGTATACACATGATGATGACTAGAGGAGATCCAGATCGAGAGATGATCCAGATCCAGTTATGATGACTCTGAGAGATCCAGATCGAGTGATGATCCAGATCCAGCAGTGGTGATCTAGATCAAGTGATGATCCAGATCTAGTCCAGTGATGTTGATCCAGATCGAGTGATGATCTAGATCCAGTGATGCCATTTGATGTTGATCCAGATCGAGTGATGATCCAGATCTAGTCCAGTGATGTTGATCCAGATCGAGTGATGATCTAGATCCAGTGATGCCATTTGATGTTGATCCAGATCGAGTGATGATCCAGATCTAGTCCAGTGATGTTGATCCAGATTGAGTGATGATCTAGATCCAGTGATGCCGTTTGTGTTGATCCAGATCGAGAGATGATCCAGATCCAGATGACTTGAAGATGAAGATGACTTGAAGACGAAGATGACTCAAAGACGAAGATGATCTAGTTGATGCAGAGAAGAAGACCAGTGCTGAAAAATTGTGTCGAAAGAATACCTTCCTAGTTAAGAGGGAGTGTTGATGTATATGTAACTTCAGAATGTATTCTTCTATGTATCTTATGTATTGTTACCCGATGTTTATTCCGGGATGTTTCTACTATGTATTTGAGTCATGTGGTCATTCCCCGATGTTCTGATCGGGAGGATTATTAATGTAAACAAGTCTTGTCAAGTCATTAGGTAAGTCCCCACAGTTTCGGGGCACTTGGGTTATTATACACTAATTAAGGTGTAGGCTCAAGTAAGTAACTATAAGTTAAGCCTACATGGTTGAGTGCACTTCAAGTCAACGGAAGAATATAAATAGAGAGTGAGAGTCTCTCTATTTACCACTTGCAAATTACATCACTTGCTCTCTCAAGTGTGGCACACCTTTGGAGAAGGAAATACTTTGTCTTGATAGAAGACAGAAGGATGCTGTTGTGTTGGGAGGTCATCTTACTGTTTTGGGATCTCATCTTGTGGTGATACTCTCTTAAAGGAAGTTGAGGGGTTTTCTCCATTTATGGTTTCCCCTCCTAAAATCTTTGTGTCTCTTGTGATGTGCTTATGTGATTGCTGTACTTATTATTCTCTCAATGAAAAGATATTAACATATTGCTAGCTTAAATGTTGAAAAACTAACAATCAAGTTATCCCAAAACGGTCCAAAATGGTCAGAAATGATCCAAAACCATAGAAAGTGGGTCAAAAATTTCTATAAATAGTAAAAAATTAAAAAATTCCATATCATTTGAAATTTTTACCCATTTGAGCTGAAAACTTCCAACGAGAATTCTGGGAGCTTCATCCGACAAAATTCGACACCGTTTGTTCCAGGTAACTCCTCATGTCCTTGTCTTCCCATTTCATACAAATTTTTTTAGTTTCCATGGTCAATTTTACTTTCTAGGCCAATCTAAAATAGGCGTTTCATCCCATGCAGATATCTAGGTTTTTTCTGCGTATAAAAAATGGCCATACACAGAAAAACCTCCCAAAACCACGTACATATGTGGTTGTTTTGAAAATAGTCGCGTATGCGGCTGTGCATAAATATTTTTAAGGTAAACAATGACCAAATATCATTTTTTATGTGCAGGATGGTTCTAGAATGGAGGGAGAGGGAACATGGAGATGTAGAAGAGGCTGCCCAAGGTGACTTAATGGCCCAAGAAGCTCTGTGTGCATGTGGTTTGTATAATTTTTGGTGTCTTGGAATCCTGAGGGCCAAAACAAGACTCCTACAGATGCTAGTAGATTACTGGGATCGAGACTCAAAGTCTTTTCACATAGACGGGATGTCTTTCACTATAGAGATTGTGGACATATATTTTATTATTAGATTATCCTGACGGGGAGAGGTGGTGAACCTATGCCCTTGTGGGCCCAAAGGTGGCCTTACCATTGATGAGAACATTGTAGTATACTACTTTTCGGACACGGAAAAGGTTGGGAGTGAAATACCGACAAACTCGATCCAGGTACTGGTACTGAAGGCCATACTATTGGCACTCGACAGGATAGCCCGTCTAGATTCACTCCACCAGACCTTGCGGCCATTGATGTTCTATGCGGTGGAGTGTATGAGACCCACAGTGTATGACTGGAGCATTGCGCTATTGAGTAACATGAAGCAGTAGCTCAGTGACTACAATATGGGAAGGGTGAGAAACTTTGGTTTTGGCAGCATATTGAGCACGTTCTTCTTTGAGCGTGCACCAGGGCTAAGCCCTAGAGTAGACATTCCTCCACACGGAGTTTGACATCTGGCCCAGTGATGTTGGGAAAATGTTATGCGCAGACTGGGCGGAGGTAGGGTGGTTAACCCTTACCCAATGGAATTCTTTCCATGGTGGCAATTGAAAGATCATTTACATCGATGACTATCCCTATGCAGGGATATATTTATGGGGAGATACGGACATCCCCCACCAACAGGAGCGGCATATGGTGACATAGGTAACGAATCCCAAACCCTCTTTTTAATTTTTTTGAATTATTAATTTTTTTTGTGTTTTTTGATATATTGACTCAAAATACATGTTTTGGTGTGATAACACATAGTGACAATCTGTCATGTGTATACAGATTGCCGACTATGGTGACCTGACAGTTTCCCTCGACATAGATGGAGTGGAAGAGGAGATGACATCATGAGTGTGGATGTGGAGTGGACACTCCAAAGCATCCACACAAAATTTGTATGCTTGACACACAGGGTACCCATGGCGCAAGTCGAGGAATTTCTTGAGGCCATGCAACGCTAGGTGGTTGGTATACCACGGGCATGGGTTTGATTATTTCGACAACTAGCTAAAGTTGTGGTGTGCTACCATGATGAGAACCCCCCTCCTCCTCCTCAGGCTTAGAGACCTGAGAGTGTTTCATTTTTTTACTATCCTGCATTATATTTTGGTGGCTTGGAAGCTCCAATATTGTATTATGACACTTATGTATTATGATGTCACATTTTGGATGTTTAATGAAATTTTTTTATGATGATTGATTTTATTTATTTACATGTGTGAAACAATGTATGTTTGTGATATGCTTATGGTCTATGAAACTAATGCCAATCTAACACATAGTTAGCATATGATTCAGCAACTTGATTAAAAATTATTGAAACATGTATGTATGTTATGTTCTCAAATTGCCATTCTAGCAATCTCACACGTAAGAATCTTTGTAATAATGTCAGATCCCTAATATGATACAAGCCATTAAGCTGTGAAACCACTAATTGTGAATCAAGACGTAACTCAAGATAGAAAATACCATGTGAAATAGCATCCCACAATAACTTGATAACGACACTATATTCAGCAACATTGTTCGAAGAAGCCCATAAACATATGCCTCCTGAAGACAATATCTGACTCGTAGGAGTATAAATCACCCAAGCAGTAGAAGATTAGTTTTGAGTGTGGTGGCTAGCACCATCAATGAATCCTATGTAAGAGAAAGACTCCATCGACATCTGCCATAAGAAACGAAAGCTAATCAACAAACCTGATCACCATAAGAAAACCTAACTATGCAAAAAACTCTACAATAATATACAATAATCAGCCCTGGATGAAGTTCATGCATAGTATTTTTTAAGAGCCCATTTCTAGGCTCTGCCAAGTCTATCCCTTCATAATCCACCAGCTCATAGGAGCCCTTCCCTAACACATGTTTGACTATGTAAGGACCATGCCACATGGGATTAAACTTCCCTGCCCCCAAGGGTTCTTTAGCTTGATCCCATAAAAGGACCCAATCACCTTCACTAAACCTCCTTGGATGGACAAACTTATCATATTGGACCTTAACGAGACGCTTATTTACTTCTAGAGCCACTAAGGCATCTCGACACTTCTCATCAAGCTTCTCTAAGTGGACCAAACGTTCCTCCAATGCGGAAGTGTCTGGTAAAATCTCGATAGCTAGCTTCAACAAAGGGATTTCACATTCAACTGGAAAGACAAACTCCACCCCATATATGAGCTGATATGGAGAGAAACCAGTGGCAGTCTTAACCATGGTTCTATAGGCCCACAAAGAAGGATATAACATGATATGAAAATTCATCTTGCTTTGTGCGATGGTTCATTAGAGAATGGACTTAAGTGATTTATTCATTGCTTCAATCTATCCATTTGCTTGAGGGTAATAAGAAGAGGAGTCCTCCTACTTATACCATAAATTCAAATCCAACTCTTCCATCATTATATTATGAAAGTGCCTACCATGGTCAGTGACATGCTCTTTCAGAATTCCAAACTAAGTAATAATTTGGTTGAAAACAAAATGCACAGCTATCTCACCATTGGATTTAATCGTGGGCATAGCCTCCGCCCATTTCATGAAATAATCGATAGCCACTATAATGTGATGATGCCCGCCAGCTGAAGCTGGGTTGCAATCCATGAATTCAAGCCCCCACTTGGTGAATGGAATGGTGGTGATAATAGGATGTAACGGGGCAGGATGTGAGCGCATATTGCGTGCAAACACCTAGCAAGGGTGACACTTCTTGACTACATTGACACAATATTTGAAGATCGATGGCTAAAAATATTTCGCCCTTAATATTTTTTGGGCTGTAGAAAGCCTAGATAAATGACCACCACACACCCCTCTGTGGCAATCATTCAGCACAACCTCAGCCTCATCATGGGTTAAGCAATGACGTAAAATGGAATCTACCCCATGGCAGTACAAATTGTTATCCACTATAAGATAGTTCTTAGATACCTGACGTACTCATTGTCGCTCATCCCGTGAAAGGTGAGTAGGGACCTTCAACGTTTGCAAATATACAATGATATCCCCATACCATGGGTCCAAATTTTAGATAAGGAAAATATGCTCATTGACAAATGTATCCTCATAAACCTCCTACTCCTCCACACTTGGAAAATCAGAAATGAGCTCCGCAAAGATCAATGATTTCTTTGATTTCTCTGAAACGAATTTGAGAATGAATTCTTGCAAAATCACAATCCACTTATTATATTTCCCCTCAATCATCCTTCTAGTGAGGACGAACTAAAATGGATTAACATGAGATACCACCAAGGTCTGGCGAAGGAGAATGTAATGTCTCAATCTCTGAACCACATGAACGGTGGCCAAGGCAAGTTTCTCCACATAAGAATAATGGATTTCCACATTAATAAGGTCCTGGCTCAAATAATATATGACATGCTCATGGATATCCTCATCCTCCTGAACCAAAACCACATCAACCATCTCCATGGACACAGCCACATAAATAAAAAAATCACAACTATAGTCAAGTGGACTAAGCACGGGGGCCGATGCTAAGGCTCACTTAAGAGAATCAAAGGACTCCTAGGCTCGCTCATCCCAACAAAAAGTAGTGTCCTTGTTTAAAATACGCATAAAGTCTTTAGTCAAATTGGAAAAATTAACCACGAATCTCCGCAAGAAATTTTTCAGCCTTGCAAACACTGAAGATGTCTAATATTACGCGGGGGAGACAATTGAAGTATTGCCTCAACCTTTAAGGGTTCAAATCTTATACCCTCCTTGGATACAATGAACCCTAGAAAGCGACCAATGATCACACAAAATATGCAGTTATGAGGATTTAACCTAAGCTGATAATGGTGGCATCTCTCAAATACTAATCTCAAATGGTATGGATGATGCACCCTCAGCTGAGAATGAGTAGAAAGATCATCCAAATACACTTTGATAATTGTATTGAGATCACGAAAAATTAAGGTCATGGCCTGCTGAAATGTGGCTCCAGCATTTTTAAGACCGAAAGGCATCTTTCGATATGCAAATGTACCCCAAGGACAAATAAATGTGGTTTTATGTTTATCCTCGGGTTTGATATGAATTTGATTATATCCAGAAAAAAATTCCATGAAGGAGAATACCTCGCTTCCCACACACCCATCCAAAATATGATCAATAAATCAGGTGGGAAAATTATCCTTAGGACAAGCACGATTTAAATCATGGAAATTAGTGCATATACAGATCGCTCCCTGCTTCTTATCAATTAGAATGGGATTTGAAACCCACTCCGTCAAGGGAAGAGAATAGATAAAACCAACTTTTAATAGCGGGTGCTTTTCTAGGATTCTTCGTATGCAAATGTTGTTGAACGGGCTTCGCATTCGGATAGGTCTTAATTTCATGTTCGACAATATGAGGGTCGATACCTGGAATTTCTTCATATGACCAAGCGAATATGTCACAAAACTATTTAAATAGCTCGGTATACTCCTTGATCTCATCAGGGGAACAATCCGCCCTAATGTAGACATTCTCAACTTTTCCAGGATCACGAGAAATATTGATAGGAATAGTAGGTGATAAATTCACCATGTTCCCATCAGCCATATGACTAGGAGAGCTCAATGGAACCACGAGACTACCAATCTTCTCACTAAGAATCGCCCTAAAGTCCTCATGCTCCATACGATTAAGATCGGGAAGAAAATAGGATCTATGATGTAACTCTTCCCAAGGCGGCTCAACCCCAGACATGGCCTCAATGGCTTCATTTGATGGAAAAACATCATCAAGGAAATCATGTGTGTGAGAGGACTCAACTGCCCATGCAGGAAACACATATAGGGCCTCCTCCTTCATCTGCATCGAGGAAGGACTAGGATCTACAACATAATCAAGATTCACTTAATATGCTATCATTGATATAGGAAACAACACATCCATTTCGATAGGTCCATTCGAAGGACTCATTGAAGGAAGAATCCAAGGATCTTCCATATGGGTAGTGCGAAAAGACATCGAATTCAATGAAGATGAAGCCCCACCAAAACTAGATCCGATCATAAGAACAGGCACAAGACAGCTAAAGGTCCCCATAAGAGATGGATACATACCCACACCCACACTCTTAGTTACTGGCTGAGAATGATTGATTATTGGGATAGAAGCTCCCAATGATGCCCTAACTCTCGGATTATGGAATGATGTCTGATCAATTGTAACAATATTCCCATTAAATGGAAATCATACTACTCGAAATAGAGAAGAGGCTACATCTTGCATACTATACATCCAATTCTGGCCCAGTAAAATATTGTAGTCAAGGGGTGCATCAACCACCTCGATCTCGATCGTGACGGTCTTCCATCC
This sequence comes from Pseudotsuga menziesii, assembly GCA_001517045.1. NCBI lineage: Eukaryota > Viridiplantae > Streptophyta > Pinopsida > Pinales > Pinaceae > Pseudotsuga > Pseudotsuga menziesii. The sequence continues at coordinate 18,877 of LPNX010619946.1, read as the reverse complement.
CAATTGGACCTTAAGAGAAGGAAGAATCCCGTGCGACCGAAATGATCTACCATCAAAGGCAGCCAACATAGTAGCATATTGAGACAACTTGGGAGAACCCAAACCATTCCAACATGACAAAGACATCATGGAATTAGCAGTGCCTTTGTCAATCAAAGTGCATTTAATGGTCATATTAAGACACTCTAAATGAATCAAAAGAGACACGTAGTAAGGAAAGTGAGGTTGTAGTCCCATGGTTTCAAATTTGATGACGAAAGAAGAGTTATCATCATTAATCCCTATTCTATGAATCTTGAGGCATCTTCCATATGAGGGCACAAGTGAGTGAGGTGGTCCTCCTTACACAATTTGCAAGGAAAATTTACCTTACGTTTAGACTACTTGTCCCCCCCCAGCATTGTCGACATTCTTGTCATTAAAATTAGCATTTTCATTCTTGTTCCCACCCTTACGATTATTTTTACCCTTTTTCTTATTCCTTTCAGGATGTTGGTCGTCCTTCTCGTCCGACGATTGCATGAAAAGTACACTCTTTGTTTGGGTGGGTTGAGATGAATCCATGGCTTGTCCTGAAGCAGATTGATTAATAGACAATTGGCTCACTTGTTTTACAATCGAATCCACAGGTTTAGCAATTATACAGCCCACAATTCCATCAGCATGTGGTCCAGGGTTGATTTTGGGATCGAAACTAGAATGCGGAGCATTAGGTATAATCTAATACAAAAGTCTGAATTGAGCGTAGATCAAATCCAACTCTTGTGCCCTAAAGATTGCTTGTTCCTCATTTTGGACTCCAGATGTAGAAACATCCTTCACGATGTAGGGTAACAATTATTTGAGGAACCACTCAAGGAGAAATTCCGGTGGTATAAAGGCTTTAATCAATCTCTTCCATCTACGCCACTCTTGAATATAATCTGAGATATGTGTGGCTTTATCTTGTAGAAATGTCAAAAAGAGTTCTGTACCAACATCGTAACACACAGGTAGCTGAAATTGATTGAGGAAAGTCATGGAAAGGTCATCGAACAAAACGAATGCCCCCCTTGGTAAATCTATATACCATTTCATTGCAGGCCCAATGACGGTGCATTGAAATACCCTTAAATGGATTGATTCATCATGTAAGGAACTGGAAGAGCACCAAAGGTGAAAAGTAGTGACATGTTCACTAGGATATTCTCCTGCTTTTCCCTCGAACTTGGGAATGTCTGATGGAAGCTTGTTAGGGACAGTCAACCAATCTGCGTCATGAGATACCCGATCGTTCATAAGTCTCGATAAGTCCTGTAAGTTCAATGTTGAGAGGAAAGGGAGCCTAGGTTGAGCCGGTCTATGCCACGCTCCCTAATAGTTCTCGTTCATATAAGGCTGATTACTGTAAATACCATGGCCTTGGCCATAATGTCCTCCTCCCATTTGGCCCATGTAGGTTTGCATGGAAGCATTATGATGTGGTGTTCCTTGACTATGCAGTGCTACAAAGCCATAATTAGAAGAGTAAGTAGGTTGTTGATACCCGTACCCATAGGGTTGATAGTTCTATCCATACTACGGTCCATAAGACTATCCATGAGAAGCTCCATAAGGTGTCACATGGGATGTCCAATGAGAAGCTCCATATTTAGGGATATGGGGAAATCCTTGCTATGGACCGTGAGACGATCTAGAAACATGAATATGACCTCCTGAGACAACAAGAGGTACTTGAATCTGAGATACTACCATGTGATCAGTCACAGTACAAACATGGCTAGTAGCAATATTCCAGCCTGAAGGACCACGTGACTGAGGGGGAGGAAGGGTTGTCAAAAATGCATTCGAAGGAATAGGGTTTGAGGATGAAGGGACATGTGAAGGGATGTAAGTGGTATTCCCTATGGTCACTCATCTTGATTTTGGTATCCACATATGACTACTAACACTAGGTTTAGTACGGACATGTGAGGTAGCTTCCAGCATCGGGATGTAAGGTGCAATGTGACTAGTTCTCCCAAATATCTCCACATGGAAAGGAATAGTAGTGCCCCCAGGTGTAGTGCTAAGTTCAATTTCTGACTCGGCATGATGTGTTGGATCATGTGCATGGATATCTAGCATGCCATAACGAATATAACTAGTGCTTGTGGGTTCATAATGAGTCTCGTCACCTGGTAACCAATACCGGTGAGCTGTGAATGAGGGATCATAACCAGAATGTGAAGGTATTTCTGCTGAAGGATCATATATAGGAGTAGAATCTACATCCCCAACCTTGTGAGGTGGAGAAGACATCTCAAAAATATCATCCTCATGATCTCCCATCATGTGTGAATCAATGTGAGAAGTATTCTACCCAGACTGTCTGTTTCTCTCTCCCAAAGGAGGAGGAGACATGGAAGGAGGAAGTCCTACTAAACGATGAGAACGGTGAAGTTCCACGCCCGAATCCACAAGGAATCAAAAAATGAAAAAGACTCTATCTAATTGTGCAAACCCTAGGAAACCTATCGTGCACAAAGCATACACCTATATAATGTAAAGCCAAATCACAAGCAAACAAGGGTAGGATATGTGAGCTCCCGAATGAAGCAGGTATGTCTCACCTAGGAGAGTCTTGAGACTCCCATAGACAATCAAGTGGAGGTTCGTAACCAATTATAGTGGTCCTCAACTTCAATGCATATAGAGACTGTGATGTCTGACCCCTACCTGGCCAGGACACCTGCAAAATAACCTCTGTGAAGTACCCCCTCGATAACCTAGGTAAGGAAACTAAGTTCACCTCAATATAATCAATGCTTAGGCAGATAGTCGCAGGCAGGATTGATCGTATGGGCAGCGTAGAAAAGACTGAAACTCTTGAAAGAGCCCCAGATACGAATACAATCCTGGAAATATCTCCAGTGCTACTCCATTATGACCAGGGGTCATCCCAATCAATAACTGCTCACACTGCCTCGTGCTTAACTCCGTTGTAAGAAAAGGATCCTGAGAAACACTAATTATATAAAGGAATTTCACACTCTCACCTGGACAGACACATAAATGTTTCGTTTAGTGGTCTTGGAGAATTTACTCACAATGAACTATTCCAAGACCCTAAAACCTAATCTTTTAGGTGCACCCTATAAAAGAAAAGAGTGTAATTCATTTTATTATGCATTGAATTTAATTGGCTTATTACTCAAAAAGGGCAAATGGTCGTGCAACTAATGATGTTATGATGTAACAAGAAGTAAAATGCACACCTAACAATCAATGCAAATGTACCGTGTCGAATGAAAAAACGGGGTATGCTACTACGTGAAGTGCAAAATTTTCATTCAAATGAATATGCAATCATTCCTATATGAAGATATGACTAATACTTCTCCAAGAAAACCTAATGCAAGTACCAAGCAAAATGCAAAATGCAACAATGTATAGTGATGCAAAAAGCAAATCTTTTTGTATTTTTTGAATTAAAATGAGATAATAAAGCAAAAGCATGACTCTACAACCCCCCAAACTCTACAAGCACTATCAGACAGCACCCAAGCAAAGCACTAAGGTAAAAGAGACCTAATGCACTAATCCCAAAACAAAACAAAACAAAAATGAAATGACAAGAACATTTTCAAAAAATTCAAACTAAAAAGTGTCTCTAGTCAGAAACAGAGGTGTATACAGACTCTAGAAGCATCCAAGAAGACTCAGAAATCATCCAAACTCACCTAGCAGCACTTAATCTTACCCAAAAAGTAAAAACTCAGGGTATATGTGATTATGTGCAGAAAACCCACGTATATACGCGGATATCCTAGTAAAAACCGCATGTACACGCGACTGTGAAGACAAAACTCGCGTACAGGAAGAAAAATAGATAAGAAAGAAGGTAAATAGACAAGATGAGACAAAATTTACTCCTATCAGACACTACTAAGCAAACATGCACCTAGACCCGACTCAGAAACAGAGAAATCAAAGCAATTCAATAACATTGAATGTCAATAAAACCCCCAAAGGAAATGATTAGGAACTCCCCAGTACGGTCGCCAATTCTATTACAGAGAAAACTTCCTCTATCTTGTGGTACCACAATAGACAGAGTAACCAAAGAAATTAATCCTTTCCCATATGCATCTAACACTAAAGGATCTTGAAACATACCTTATTCCGGATGGTTGATGTAGATCCCCATTGAGATTTTCCACTCTTACTTGTATTAGCAATTTTCTTTCTCAACATTCAACAAACAAGACAAGCATGCTATATAATGGTGTTAGACCTACTCTAGCATATATAATCAATAACATATAAGCATTTAAAAGCATCCATGGATTCAATACTCATTTAAATAGACATTAATGGATAGGAAAAGATATTTCTATTAATATAAATCAGAGATTACAATAGTGACAACCTTTGCCGGCACGTCTGCGAACCGGAGAAACTGGGTCCTCCACCTGGGCCTCCACCACTTCAGTCCTCCATATCTTGATAGCAAGCTCACAAGCAAAGGAAAGCTTGGGAAGAACACAAAGTTCTCCAAGGGGAAAAGGGATGTAGACTCAAGTATAAGTTCCGGAAACAATGGACTATAGTTTTCATGCTCTTCAATTTCTCCCGCTTTCAATGTATCCAAAGGGTTCCTTATATAGTGCTTCAATGGAGTAATGGAAGGTCAAATCCGAGCTATCTCAAGGCATATGGAAGGCCAAGAGACAAGTGACTTGGATCCACATCAAGGAAAACTCCAAAACTATATGGCCTTTTGCACACATCCTGATGTACGTGGGTTTGAGCGTCATATCTATGTATATATGCGAGAATAGGTTTAAAAGTCACGTATGGAAAATAATGCATTCTTTTAGAGATGATATTGGAAACATCAAAGGTACAAAAATGGTCCATGGGGTCCAAATAATTTGCAGAGGGACAGGGAAGGCCATAAATGTGTGATCCACCATGTGTGGTAAAATCAGTTGTAACACCCCATGCTGATTATTATCATACTGACACTCATATCTTCGGCCTTCATACCTTTGATTGTTTTTTTCATTTTGGTCATTGGTATTCCTTGGAATGTTATAGTTATTATTCTCTGTGAAAGCATTTGTTTGATAGACTGCGCAGTAATTCTGTCGGTTATTCAAGTTTAGGTGACAATCGGCTGTTGCATGGATTTTGACTTCACATATGGTGCACCACGAATATTTTTCATTCTTCATATTGAATGGACAATATTTTTTCATGTGTAGACCGTGTTCTTGGTAGATGTCATAAAAGCATTTTGTCTGAACGAAGCGTACATATTGTCGACCAATGTCTTGTCAGAAATTATCTTTAGTATGTCCAACCTTTGAGCATATGTCTAGTCGTTGAGCATTTTGTACACCAGACGTCTTGGACCTTGAGTTTTAGATCTTGTAATGATTTTTGCATTATCACCAATTTTTCCTTGATATAGCTATCAACAGGGTGAACTAGTTAATCCTCATTCATTTCAACTTGTAATTCATTCATAAGTGCATCTTCATAGGTATTGAATGTGTCCAGTATAATGTGCATCCATATATTCTATAAAATCCCTACAACAAACCATTGGATTAGTAATTTCTCATATATTTATAATCCAGCTAGTTGAGTAGGTATTTCAGTCTTTTGCCATACTTCTAGACACTCTTTGTTGGTTTCTGGACTATCGTTTTTAATTTATTCGCATATAGAGTCTTAAAGAATGATAGAAAGTGCTACTTAATTTTTTCTTTCATACCATTTATATTTTTTTGGTATATTTCATATACCATATAAGTACCCTCTTTTGTAGAGAACTCACGAACTACACCACCTGTCGATCCTCATTGGTAACGATGTTTGCTTCCCAGGTCGACTCACAGATGAAGCGATGTCTCCTAGGATCTTCATCACCCTCGTAGAGGGGGATGTGTGTAGAGACATGCTCCATGTATTCGATGTCAGTGTCTCCTTTAGGCGACGATGGAGGGGGTGGTGGTGGGGGTGGCAGGATACTTCTTGTAACCCTGCTTTTTCACAGCTGTATTTGACGAAACTTTCATTTTCGTCGGAGGTTTTGTTTTTAGTTGTCAATTCGTTCTCTACAAGTTGTCACTCTATGTTGACTCCTTATGTTGATATCCAAGTGAACTGTTGTAACTGGGATATCCTTTCTTGCGAATCTGACATTTTTGTATTCTCTAAAGTTGTGATTTGGATGGGGGGGTGCTCCTTCATGTCCTAGGTAAAGTAAATGTATATTTTCATTAGATGGGTATGACTAAACTGTAACCTAGTTTTCTTTTTTTGGTTGATGAATTACAATATGGTTTACATCATTTCCTTCCTCTTCTAATCGATTCCATATGCCAAACACTCCAACTCTTAGTCTTAGGTATTCTTCGACAATGTCCTGCACTCAGGCACTCTGGTTAGAATTTATCGGAGACTAAGGTCTAATATTTTTGGGTATATCTATTTGGAGAGCTTCACGCTTCTATATCAACAAATCTTCTTCCATCAGTGACAATTCTTCTTCTACACCCTCTTCCTGTCATTTATGACCCGAAACTAGCGGATTCTCCTCTTGCTATGTCACTCTAATGGCCATTCTTCATTGGAGCACAGCGGACTACTCTCTCAGGTCTTCCCTTATTTTATACCTCCTCTCTCTTTTAATATTCTATAAATCTGGAGTCACTTTTGTGAGCCACTGTCTTAATTATTTCCTTCTTGGCCCGAATTTTAATTGTCGATAGTGGAGTCTTCTTAAACGAATAGAATTCATCTACTCTACCTCAAAACATGACCATATACCCTCCCATAGCCGACCCAAACACTTTATTAAACCTAGGTGGAATTGTTTATTTTCTTAGGAAGTAATCCCACTCCCTTTCTTCAACAAATTTTTTCCACATTTTTTGTTTTGCCACCTAGTTGGTGTTAGATGGAGGTTCTATTAATAATGGACGAGGCTTGAAAATATGGCCTACACCCCTGTCGATTAGGTACTTGAATAAAAGATTCGATAGCAAACATAGAAATTGTTCAGTAAAGCCGTTATAGAACCTCTCTTGAATGATTTCAATAGATACCNTACACCCCTGTCGATTAGGTACTTGAATAAAAGATTCGATAGCAAACATAGAAATTGTTCAGTAAAGCCGTTATAGAACCTCTCTTGAATGATTTCAATAGAGACCCTTTCTTCCACAACATGTTCTTCACAAAACTCGTATGTGATTCTTTCGAACCACTACGAAAAATTTGTACATCCACCTCTTGTCAGTTTTTGGAGTAACTCTTTGTCTTTATTTTTGGTTGGCTGATTCATTCAGTAGCTTATTTAAATACTATGGTACAGACTCGACAAACTTCTCATGTTTCTCAGAGAAGAAATCTCCTTGGCTTGCGCAATAGTCAGTGAGTTTCTCCTAGCGTAATTCTGCAAATAGTTCACAATTTTACGCTCCCACCAGTTCTTAATCTCTTGCTCTGATATCATCTAGTCATAGTCATTTCAGACATATATGTACTACCAAAAACATAACCAATGTTGTAATCAATTAGATTTCAAGGTTACTTGTAATACACATAAAGAATCATTTA
>LPNX010619927.1:99086-131433 GCA_001517045.1 Pseudotsuga menziesii | reverse complement strand
CCCTGCGCACCTGTGTCCTGGTACCCATGGTTCCTGGCAGGTGAAGCACAACTTCTTCCTTCTCAAATCTTTCCTGGTGTCCTCATCTAACCAGGTTTTCTTGGGCGCATCCTGTTGGAAAGGTTTCCTGTCCTTGTCCCTAACAGGAAAATTGGTTTTCAGAGGGAATTTGTTTTTAGGGATTGAATCCTGAAGATCCCTTGCCCGGCTAATAGCATCCTGCAGAGTGAGGGGTTTGTAGGCTTTCACCCATCCCCATAGTGGCTCTATGAGGGCCTCAGTGAATAACATAGTCAATCTGCTCTCTGACACATCTGTTACCATAACGACTAGCCTCTGAAATTCTGAAATGAAAGATTCTGCGCTACCAGTTTGCTTGAGTTGAGCCAACTCCCTGAAATAGATCTCTAGATCTTTCCTGTCAAACCTCTCCATGAGTTTCTGAGTGAACTCACCGTAAGAATGTATGGTGTTGTGACCCAATGTCACCAATCCGTGGTACCACCATTCGTGAGCTTCTCCGTCCAGGTGAAGTGTAGCCAACTTAATGGTGTCTGTCTCTGTCATGGGGTTGAGTTGGAAATAGGTATCCAACTTTTGGACCCATGTTCTCGCTGATCCTCCGCGAGTCCCATCAAAGTTTGGGATGGTTAACCTGCCCAAGGTCTTCTGCAGCTCATAGTTGTGATTGAAACCCTTGTTGAAATTCCTGGGCCTATTCCTACTCTTCATGTTGTAGAAGTCTGAGAAAGACATGGCAGCATGAAACTCATCCCCTAAGTCTCTGTACTCCTGCAAATAAGCCCCAAAAGGCTCGCTGGGTTTTACCTGCATAACCGGGCCCCCTACTGTATATGCCAAGAAGTGAGGCATGGTAGGCCTGATAGTAGGTCTGCTGTATATGTGCGGAGTGTTCTGGATGTTGGTGTACACCATCTTTCCACTGCTGCTTGAAGATCCCCGCTCTACCGGTGAGGGAGGTGTACTGCTGATACCTGGTTCCGGTTTCACTGACAGTCTGTTGATCGCATTGAGGACTTCTTTTTGTCCTTTGGCTAAGTCTTGCAATGCAGAGACCAAGCTGCGAAACTCCATCCGATCCTCCTCTTCTCCCGTTCCTTTTCCCCTATCCGAATGTATACCTGTCTGTTCCATGTCTGAATTGGTATCTTCTAGTTGGATATCTTCAAATTCTTCTATGTATCTACTCTTCCTCCTCCTATAGGTTACAAAAGGATCTCCTTCTGTATTCATCTACTTTTCATCTCTTAAGCCCACAACTGGCCAAGAAAATAGCTCTGATACCACTATAATATCCCAAATACCGATATTTTCTATTTCTAAACAATTATGCTGATACAACTGGGCATGCAAAAATCCCTATTTTATAGGAAAAATTAGGGTTAGGGTTTGCGAGATAGAATGAACACTTACCCCTGATAAGTCGGTCAGAACTACTCCAGAGAAAGTCTGCCAGTACTGCAAGCTGGATCGGAGAGGATCTGAGCTCCTCTGCTTCAGGTGAATTCCCCCAGCAGCAAGACGCCCAAGTAGGAAAGTGTGATGCCCTCAAGGAAGGAGGTGTCCGATCGGACTGAGAATTTGCAGGACTGATATCGGTTCAGTGTTGGAGAGAATGCCCGGAGCATGCGAAGGTTTTGAGATCTCTAGGTAGGGTAGCGAATCACTTCAGAGAGGCAGCTACTCACCTCTTGGAACCCCGAAACGGCTGATAATTGCTTTGGATGAGCATTGATGGATCTGAAACTCACTGGGTACCGGAGTATGAAGCTGATGATGAGAATGGTGCCTGAGTTTCGAAAGGAAATTGAGATCTGAAGGCCCAACAGCTAATTAGGGCTTTCTGGCTGAAAACCCCCTGTTACAGCTGCACACGTGTCCCTGCAACGATCTATACCATATACTAGATAACTGATGGATGAATGAAGAACAAGTGGTGAACCTGTATGGCTTACCCCGAATAAGACTAGGACAGATGTTTCACTGCCGAAATCCTGTTAGCTGAAGACTCCGTCTCCAACCCCAACTGCTGTGCTGCACGCTGTGCTGCTATCCAAGAGCTCCCAAAATAATCATAATCAAAAGTGAAGTCTCCTTTCGCTTTATCCTCTATTTATAAAATTCAACTGCGCAAAACCTAATCTTTGACCTAATTAGGTCACTTTATCTTCTAATTTGCCGTTGACTTGCATGCATGCGGATGGAGACTTAAAGAGTGCATGCATTATTAAATAATGCTAGGATGGCATGCACGAAGGTGGCCTTTGGCCCCGGTGGCCCTTCTCGACCAAATGATGATGCCCTAGATCTTCTATGGATGGCATCAGTTCTTAGCTGATTCCCTAGCTGTCAGTAACTGCTCGAACCCACAGGAATCACATAGGTTAGCGGTTTTGGGGCCTTAAGGCCTATTTGGAAGAGGGCATTACATATGAAAACTAAAACTTGAAACTGGGTTGGGAATGCAAAACTTTTCATGGTATCAGAGCTGAAATAAATGGCAGAAATAAGTTTCAATGTGAAATTTCAGACTTGGTAAAGAAGGGATAACATGTGTTTATTGAAGTTAACAGGTTCTTGGACTGATTGGGCTTATGGGCACTATGCTTAGGATTGAAGATATGATGGATGGGGCAGTAATTTTAGCCTGTGGAAGGCTAGAGTGGTGCTGATACTGCAAGAAAACGAACTATGGGATATAATTAATAGTACATTTGCAAATCCAATCACAATCCCTATAGATGTTGCAGATAAGACTATATTTGATAAGGACATTAAAGAGAAAAGGACCATTCTTGATGCCGTGAAGGATCATGTGATCCCACATGTCATAGGTAAATACCATGCTCATCAGATGTGGACAACTTTAACAAAATTGTACCAGAGTTTGAACGAAAACTGAAAAATGGTACTAAGGGAGAAGCTAAAGGGTATTTGGATGAACAAGGGAGAGAACATGGCTTCATACCTTACCAGGATCACCTAGGTTTGAGATGGACTTGGAGCAGTAGGGGAGGTAGTATAGGTTGCTAAGTTGGTACGCACAACTTTGAATGGCGTGACAAAGACGTGGTCTGTATTTGTGGAGTCTGTAGTTGCTCATGAGCATATGCCTTCCTGGGATAGTCTCTGGGACAACTTCATTCAGGAGGAGACCCAGAGAGGGTATGTACAAGGAAGCTCATCTCACAACAAAGAGGATCAAGAGAATGTGGCATTAGCAACAAAAGGCAAAAGGAAGAAGTTTAAGAAGGGTCCTAAGGGTGGGACCAAGCAACAGGCTGGCGAGCAAATGAAGGATATGAGTAAAGTTAAATGCTTTGTTTGCCAAAAGTTTGGACACTATGTTGGACAGTGTCTGAACAAGAAGAAGAAGAAACGACAGACGGAAGCAGCAACTAAGATCGACGAGTATGTTGCTCGATTTGAGAGAGAGTTTTCTATCTATGCTGGTTGTATAGAGAGAGCATCTATCACCAACAGTGATATGGAGGATCACACAGAGGATTCCTTGATTGTTGGTCATCATTGAGTGTGTCCACCACTCCTTCCACTTTGTACATTGATAGGAGGGCTTCGAGCCATATGACAGGTGCACGAGATATGTTCACTGAGATGACTGAGATTGGCTTGGACGTGGAGGTGGTGTTGGGTTATGATACAGTTGTGAGAGTAGTTGGGCATGGGATTGTTAGCTTTCACAGGGATTTCATGGAGCCCATGACACTAAGGGATGTCTTGTACGTCCCCGGGTTGAAGAAGAACCTTATTTTAGTTTCCACTATTGAGGACATGGGCTTTGGAGTGTATGTCCTATATGAGAAATTGCATGTCTTTCCCAAAGCAGTAGGACCATCTGCTACATATGCCATTGGAGTTAGGTGCAGGAAACTGTACAAGCTTCTTTTCCAACCTCATCATGCATTAGCGCACACTAGCATCAACAATGAGTTGTGCAAGCTGTGGCACAAGAGGATGGCCCATCTTCATCTTTTAGCTTTGAGGATGCTAAGGGATATGACTACAGGTTTACCAAAGTTCAACACAGAGCAAAGTGGTGTGTGCAAAGGGTGTGCTTTGCGAAAGTACACCAAGACTTCTTTTCCAAGCAGTGATAACAGATCAGGAGGAGTGCTTGATTTGATACATTCAAATTTGCGTGGTCCTATGTCATCTACCTCTTTGATAGGATTTTAGTACTATTTCACTTTCATTGATGACTATTCCAGGAGGATTTGGATCTACTTTCTGAGGAACAAGAAATCAAAGGAAGTCTTGAAGAGGTTCCAAGAGTTCAAATCTCTTGCGGAGAACCAAACAATGAGGAGGATTTGGGTACTCAAATCAAACACTGGGGTTGAGTATACCTCCAAGGATTTTAATGAGTTTTGCAAACAGGAGGGGATAAAGATGTAGTTGACTGTTCCATATACTCCACAACATAATGGAGTTGCCGAAAGGAAGAACATAGCTATAGTGGGAGCAACTAGAGCCATGTTGCACAATCAAAGTTTTCCTTTCTTTTTATGGGTTGAGGCCTGTAGTACTCTTCTTTATGTGCAAAACAGGAGTCCACATCGTGCTTTGGGGTGTAAAAATCCCGAGGAGATGTTCGCCAGGAAGAAGCCTAAGATAGCCCACTTCCACATATTTGGACGCCTTACATATTCCCATGTCTCATCAGAGAATATGACAAAGTTGGAGCCCACTATAGAGCAAGGCATATTTGTTGGCTATGATGAGACTTCAAAGGCATTCCGCATAACCTTCCTGTACAGAGGAAAGTTGTAGTGAGGAGGAAGGTGAGATTTGAGGAGTAGGCCTTTAAGAAATATTGGGAGTCTGATCAGGAGGAGCAACAGACTTCTACTCCACGGGTGACTGCATATCAGAGTTCAGCTAGTTAGGGTACAGGGTCATAGGTCTCAAGTTTGACTGGTCCACATGTTTTAGGATCTTCAGGTATAGGGACTTAGTCTATAGGGATAGGTTCTCGAGTCACAGATTCACAAGTTTCACCTTCACATGATTTGGGTTCACTTGGTTTTGGTTCACCAGGTACAGGATCTTAGACCACAGGTACTTCTTCAGGTAGATAGTTGTCAGATGAGGAGGTTCAGGAGGAGGGCCTGCCACAAGAAGCTACTTCTAGGAAGAGAAATCCAAGTTAGCTTAAAGAACTTGTGAAGAAAGTTGAGAAGTTTGAGGGGCCACCGAAGAGGGAGGTCAGAGAGAGTATACCACCAGAGAGGTTTTCCATTTATATGGCGGTGGTGACCAGTTTACGTGAGTCAGATCTTTCCACCTTTGAGGAGGAATCCGCACATCAGGTTTGGAGAGATGCCATGATGGAAGAGTACAATTCCATCATGAAGAATGATGTGTGGGAGATAATTTCGAGACCAAAGGAGAAGTCAGTCGTGACTTCCAAGTGGCTTTACAAGATCAAACATGCTACGGATGGCAGCATTGAGAAGTACAAGGCTCATTTTGTGGCACATGGGTTCTCACAAGTAGAGGGAGTTGACTCTGACAAAACCTTTGCGCCGGTTGCTCAGTATTCCTCGATTAGGGCAGTGATTGCCATAATAGCAGAGATGGGTTGGAAGATCCACGAGATGGATGTGAAGATCGCATTTCTCAATGGTCTTCTACATGAGGAGGCGTATTTGGATCAATCACAGGGGCTTGAGATTCATGAAAGAGATTCTCATGTGTGCAGGATGAAAAAGGCATAGTATGGACTAAAGCAAGCTCCTCGAGCTTGGTATTCGAGGATAGAATCTTATTTGTTGCCGATTGGATTTTAGAAGAGTGAGGCTGATCCCAACCTATACTTCATTGTGGTTGGAGGTGATTCGCTCATTCTTCTGTTGTATGTTGATGACTTTTTTATCACATACGAGGAGCACCTGATTGCAGCTTGCAAGAGAGATCTTGCTTCAGAGTTTGAGATTACTGATCTTGGGCTAATGCACCATTATTTGGGGATGGAGGTTTGGTAGGAGGATGGACATGTTTTCTTGGGGCAAGGAAAGCATGGAGATGATGTTCTGAAGAGATTTTGGATGGAGGGTTGCAGACCGATGGCCACACCTATGATCACCAATTGAAAGAAGCTATGATCACCAATTGAAAGAAGCTTCATGCTTTTGAGGGAAAGTTGGTTGATCCTACCTTATACCGTCAGCTCATAGGATCGTTGATGTATCTAGTAAATACCGGACTAGACTTGTGTTTTGCGGTAAACACAATCAGTGCATGATGGAGCCTAGGAGATTGCACTGGATAGCCGCAAAACATGTGCTGAGGTGCCTTGCAAGGATAGTAGATTATGGTCTTGAGTACATAATGTTAGATGGAGTTGGTTTAATTGGCTTCACAAATTCAGATTGGGTAGGCAATGTGATGGATCGGAAGTGCACTTCTGGTTGTTGCTTCAGTTCGGGCTCGGCAATTGTGTAATTGTTCAGTTGAAAGAAAAATTGCGTTGCTTTGAGTTCTGCAGACGCTGAATACATGGCAGCCAGTCAGGATAGTTGCGAGGCATTGTGGCTTTGCAAGTTGTTGGTTGACTTGTTTGATCAGGAGCTAAGACCTACGGTTATTTACTGTGACAATCAGAGTTGCATTTGACTCTTTGGGAATCTAGTATTCCATGACAGGTCAAAGCATATAGAGATCATATATCACTTCATCAGAGACTATGTTCAAAGGGGTGCCGTGGAGCTACAATACATTTCTACTGAGGAGTAGGTGGCTGACATCCTAACAAAATTTTTAGGGAGAGGAAAGCATATTCACTTCAGAGACAAGTTGTGGCTGGTGAAAAACACTTTCCTCGGTAAGAGGGAGCGTTAAAAAAGTACCAAGGCAAGTGTTGTTCACCTTATGATGCCTTGGGGTGGACAATAACATTCAATGAGGTCCCTAGTACTTTATTAAGTGTGATGTACTTTATATTTTTTATGAAGTCACTTTATAAAGGTGGGTTGTGGTTATTGCATTTAATTGACTTTATAAGAATTTAAAAGGTGGGCAAAATATTTAATGTCTCATTAATTATTTAAATGAGGTGCTTTAAATTCATTTAATGAGAAAAGGTGAGCATTTAATTAGAGCCCTAGATCTCTTCAAGTAAAATTCAAATCTTAGCCATTGATTTGGAAGGAGTTAGTTGCCATAATAAAAACCAGGGAAAATGAATTGTTTCAACTTATTGTTACCCAAGAGATTTGGAGGAGTGAGAGAGTAAGAAGAGAAGTCAAACCCTTGAGAAGAAGAGGTCAATCTTGGAGAAAGAAACCTCCTGAGAGTGGCATGATTTCCAATGCTAGTTACAACAACAATAAATGTAGATTGTACAGTAGTAGAAATAGGGCACGTAGTTCGAGGATAGACTGGGCATGATTTTCTATGAGACTGGCTTGAATATTGAGGTGTAGTACATGGCGTTTTCAGGGCACATGTTTTCAGGCAGAGAATGGGCACTGTTATCCACTAAGTTGTACTTAGGGGATTTCCAGTGAGCCACCAAGGATCAGAACAAGTAAATTGTTCTTACTCAATGCTCAAAATTTCCAAGGATTCATCAAGACCAAATGTTGGTCCCTTTGTAATTTTTACATGTTCATACCCTATGGGGATTTTGTAATAAATGACTTAGCATGATGAAAATTATGTAAAAGGTTTGGCTTGCCTAGGACTTAGTTATCAATACTTTACTCTAAGGTTTTTTTTCCTTGGGAATTACATGTCATTTTTTAAGGACTTATAATTTTTGAGTTTTTCACCCACTCCTCCAAAGCTAGAGTAAATGTCTTGGTAAAAAAGCCTTAGGAGGTTATTAAAACCTAGGTGTCAATGTATATTACCAGGCTAATCATTGTTTTTGAGTCATATGAACACGTATTAAGTCCCCCATAGTTTTTTTTTAATTTCTGGAAAAAATAATTATTTCCTTTTTTTAGGTTTATTTTTTATAAGCAGTGTTCCACGGGGGCTCGCCCCCCTCGCCCCCCACGCCCTGGGGGCTTGGGGGCTCCTTCCGAAACGTTTTTCAATGCCCCCCAAAAACTGAAACTTTGCGAAATGCACAAGGGGGCGCATCCCAGTCATTTGAAGGTCGCTCTGACGATGGGGGGCGTCTAGGGGCGAGACGCCCCTCCATGATTTTCTTAATTCCTGTTATAAAAATGTTA
Source organism: Pseudotsuga menziesii (assembly GCA_001517045.1). Classification (NCBI taxonomy): domain Eukaryota; kingdom Viridiplantae; phylum Streptophyta; class Pinopsida; order Pinales; family Pinaceae; genus Pseudotsuga; species Pseudotsuga menziesii. The sequence continues at coordinate 123,211 of LPNX010619927.1, read as the reverse complement.
AAAATGAAATGAAATAAAAAAAAATAGTAAAATATTCCCTACCTTACCTACTTTACTTACCATTACCTTCATTCCGTTGATCCCGCGCGTTAAACAGTAGCCCGTGAGTGCAGTAAAAAACCCACAGTGAAACAACAGCCGCCGAAGAGATTTTACCAGTCGCTGAGTTTTACAGAGGTCATCGCTATCCCCGCCGCCACTGTCGTGAAGAGCTAGTGGCCGTGAAGAGCTCGTGGCTGTGAAGAGACGACCCGCTGAAGAACCCGTGGTCGTGAAGAGAAGGCCCGTGACCGTGAACAAAAGGTTGTGAAGGGCCATGAAGAGAAGGCTCGCCACTGTGCAGTGTGAAGAGCTAGACGCCGTGAAGAAATGCTCGCGACCGTGAAGAGCTCAACGCCGTGAAGAGGAAAGAGTTGCTTGTTGTTCGTCGTGAGGATTTGAAGCCTTCAATTGCATTACAATCTAAACTTACAGAGAAGAGGTTGCTGCACAGTGCATTACAGAGGTAGAGTTTTTAATTTTTAATTTTTTTAAATTTTAACAGTTTGTAATTGCTTATTAAGTTATTTAAGCTAGGGTATGTGATAATTTGAATTTCTCTTTTGAAATTCAATAGGTACTAGCCTACTAGGTTGTTAAAAAAATTAAAAATTATGTTTTACTTTTTAATAAACAACCATGAAGTTTTTATATTAATAATAATTTACATTGTTAGATTAATTTGTTAGATTTTAATTTACATTGTTAGGAATTATGATATTTAGCATTTATAAGTTTAAATTTTAATATTTTTTTATAATTTTTATGACCTCGACGCCTCCCCACCCCCCTCGAATTTTTCCCTAAAATTTGGGGGTGGTCTTCACACGTCCCCAATGTGCGTTTCCCCACTCCCGTGCTCTCACGTCCCAGAAACTTGGTGGAACATTGTTTATAAGTTAATTATAAAAATAAAAAAGGTATAAAAGTGTGGTCTAGACTCCAATTGGGGCATGGGGGTGCTCATTTTGTAATTTAGAGCATATCTTTTACCCTCATACCCACTTTCCTAAGCTTTTAAGTGATTCATTTTTCACTTAATTAACTTTTAGTAAAAAAACCAAAAAAGTGAGGAAATAAAAGAATTCGACAATTTCCAAAAAGTAAAAAAAATGCCAAAAATGAAATTTCTGAGTTGGCAAAGATATTTGGAAATATTTCTAACCTTCCTGAAACATGTTGGAGCATTTCTCTCATGCGTAAGAGGCAACATGACATTGCCAATTGGAGAGGGTGCATTTCCTAGGAAATTTATGGAAAGAGCAAATGTAAAGTGGAATGGGCTGGGTTTGGTTTTGGAATGAGTCATGTTTGTTTTAAATTGTTTCCATTTTACAAGCTCACGCCAAGATGGTGAATGCACCACCCTTTTCTTCTCTATTTTTCTATATAATCAAGGCTCTTGCTCTTCAATTCACATGAAGCAAGTAACCTCTGCCATTGTAATGATCATTATTTTTTTTGATTTTGAATAAAAGTCAAGGCTTTGGAGGTCTGAATGGTGTAAGATCTTGTTGATGTGAATGTTGCAATTAATCGAGGTGATATTTGGTTAAGCTATTGTTCATTTCTTACAAGTTTTGCAGATCTGATATCTAGCTTAAAAATCCTTTATGGTTTATTAAGTAAACAGAAAGTATTAATTTGTTTACTTGTATTTGGTTATCTGAGATTAAGAAGCAACATTTTGTAGTTGGTAATACTTGTGTTCTTCTCATTTCATTTGATTGAATGCACTAGATTGGATCTCACTTGTTCAAAGTTTGTGTGTAGCTTGCAGATTATCTCAGGTGAAGGGGAAGTGGGAGCTCGGTTGCATCCCTTCTTTCCTTCATTCTTTATCTTAAAGATCTAACATTTATTGCATTTCAAGCACTTCTATGTCTTCACAAAGATTCTAGCCAAGCTTGAGGGCTATTTCTTCATCCTTAAAAAAATAATTCTTTTTCTTGTTACCTTTAAAAGCAAGCTTAGATTTTTTCTTAGCTTGATTATTTAACTAGATCTAGAAGCATTTCTTTTTAACCATCATAAGCTTAGATCTAGTGAATCTCTTAGTATATGAAGTGGTTTAAATTCCTTCAATTTTCGCAAATACTAAGGTGTAAAATTTTGATTGTATTTCTATACTAATCGACTAATTTATAAAATATTAGCTTGCTGGTTTTTGTATTTTGTTGACAGGTCAAGAGGAAATGCTGGCGAAATTTTCAATTTTTTAGCCTCCCAAAGCATCTCCAAATGCCCCCTCTTTAATCCCTTTCTTTTGACAATTTATTGTAAGCCTTTTGGCCAATTATAAGGTCAAAAGGAAGCCCTTTATTTAATTATCAGAAGTGTAACAATTTAATAAAAGAGCAAGTGGGATTATGGCTCCCACTCCCCTCTTCTCCTATTTGGGGGAAGACTGTATCTGTCCTTGAAGTGGGTTGGATTTTCTTGTTCGTTTAGATTATATTTGATTACTTCAACTTTTAAATCAATCAAGTTTATTTCAAGATTTATAAATTTTACTCAAAGTAATCGAATACTAACCCGACATTTATTTGCCGTAGTAATTAGTGTCACAATTTTTTGTTCACACGAGCACGCAATTCATCCTGAAGGGATGTATCTCAACCTTATTTTGCTTTCATAAATTGGAAAGAACATTTTCCTATTTCGTGTATGCTCTACTCCTCACAGCTCAATCTGAATCTCGGGGATATCAAAAGTGGAATTGTGCACTTATGAATTTTCTCACATCTAATTAAATAACTCATTTTAAGAAAAGTAACTACCCAAAACATTACAAAAATCCGGCGTAAACGATTTTGGAGAAGTAGTGGGCAAATTCTTCAGGGAAAGCGGGAACAACTAGAAAGTGACCGTGGGGTCCTATTAGGTTGCACCCTTGTGGTGTAGTGTTGAACACCCCCCCCACGACTCCATCTAGCCCACATTTTCCCATGCGAAGCCACTTTTCCCAAATTCTGGACATATTCCTAGTACCACTTGGTATATCGAGAATCCCCTTCCTTTAATTATTCATCATTCTAATAATTAAAATTGACCAAGTACACGAGCAAAATAATTTCCTTGTTTTCAACAGCATTCATTGTGTTGTGAGTCTGTGACCCCATATTGGCACTGGTTCAATTCTTGTACTCTCTATTTTGCTTATAGTCATATTGTGATTATTGATATATCTTGCAATGTTGTTGAATTTAGTTATATAATTTTGCATAGTGTCGTGTCAGCAATTTATTCATTTCTAGCTCCTTAAACAGCCTAATCAATTGAAACAATTAAAAGACTTAAGAGCCTTAGAAACTCTTTTGGCAGGGACTACCCCCCTTGGCTTTGTTAGGAGTTAAGCCTAAACAGAGGAGTCAGGATCAGGTGAGAGTACTTGACTTGAGACTTTCCCCCAAGGACGCACCAAGCAACTTGAAGACTTCTGCTGTGTTAACCCAGGTGCGTAAGAGGCGGCAACATGCACACATTTTGAGGTCTACAACACAGATATCAAGGTTGTAATGGCACAGGAATCGAGGCAGTAAGTTTCCTATCTCAGTGGGCACACTTACCAAAGCAAAGGACAAAGACTAGCACAAATTTTAAGGAGAAAGTTCATACTGTTTATCAGTCTGTACAGTGCTGAGAAGGCACACAATTCAATGCTGGTTGGGAACTAAAAACGAGGCTACTACAACACATTTTCAAGTCTAATATTTTGTCTTCGTTGGTTGAGATGAGTTTGTGTGTTTAATGCTGAAGCGTATTGCTATAGAAAATTATTGTATTTGAAAAAAGAAAAGAAAATCTCTCTCTATGAGCAGGTTTTCCCTTGGGGGTTTTATCCTAGACCAAGTTAGTAAAAAATCAGTGTGTCAAAATTTTGTGTGTGTCTGTCCTAATTTTCTGAGTTGTTTAAAGTTTGAAAAATTTCTCTGTGTTTCAAGAAAAATATTTTTTTTCATGCATGTAAAGTGATTTTGTAGCTTGTTTCCAACTAAGTTGCACTAAGTTGGACTTCTAACTGGGCCGCCAAGTATGAACAATTACTTATTCAATTTTCAAATTTGGAAGTCCATATAGGCCTTTTTTAGCCCCTTTTAAATTATTATTTTCAACATGTTCATAGTACATACCCCATGGGGAATTGTAATAAAATGAGTTAGCATGATGACTTTATGTAAAAGATTTGGTTTCCTAGGACTTAGTCTTCAATGCATTATTCCAAGGTGTTTTTTCCTTGTTAATTATCTATCGTTTTTAAACGATAAATAATTTTCGAGTTTTTCACTCAAGCTTCCAAAGCTGGAATAATTCCCTTGGTGGTTAGGCCTTGGGAGGTTATTAAAACCTATGTGTCAATCTATATTACCATGCTAATCATTATTTTGAGTCATTATGAACATGTCCTAAGTCCCCCATAGGTTTTTTTTAATTTATGGAAAAAACTAATTTTTTCGTTTTTACAAGCTTATTTTTAATAAGTCAATTGTAAAACTTTGTAAAGTCATAAAGTGAGGCTAGGAGGTTGTTTTTGCCATGGGGGTGCTTATTTTCTAACTCAGAGCACCCACTTAACCCCTAAACCCACTTTCTTAAGTTTTCAAGTAATTATTTATTTCCAAAATTAAATATTACTCGAAAAACCCCAAAAAGAACAAAAAAATGAGATAATTAAAAAATTTGGCAATTAAAAAAATAAAAGAAACTTGCCGAAATCAGTTTCTTTGACTTGGCAAAGTAAAATGGCAAGTACCTGGGCAAGTTTAGCAAGTCAAAACTTACCGTTTCAAAGAGTTTTCAAAGTTTGGAAATTTCCTCTCCAAGAGGGGGCACAAATCTCCAAGAGGGGTGTAGGCATGGATGGAAAAGCTTTGTCTTTTGGAAAAAAACTCTAAGTTATGGCAAGTGCTATCTCCAACTTGTGATGTTGCCACCTTCAAGCTCCTGTTCCAACCTGTATACAACTCACTGCACACTCACTTAGAGCTAGTGCATCATTGAGTAAATGCTCCCCCCTTTCTTGCTTGGGTTTTCTATTTAAGTAGGCACTCATTCCTCCAATATCATTAGGAAGTGTGGAACATCTGCTTGTATTTTGTTGTAATTTTTTCATGATTTATTAATAAAAGGCTTTGAAAGCTGATGAAAGTGTGGTCTATGGTGTTCGGATGTATGTTGTTTTATGCAATATTGAGATAATCTATAGATTTTTCACAAGCTTGTATATGTTCGAGATTGCTGGCTTTTGAAGGGAACTGTGTTCTAGTAAGATAGGAAGTAATACTATTATGATTTCTTTTTATTGTTATTTGTAATAGAATTCTTATGAATTTATGATTATTCTTGCTTGAATTCATATTTTCTTTAAGTATCTGTTATTAGGTAACACCGACGTTTAATCCCCTTTGTAAGTTTTGTAAAGTTTTTACAGGTTGCCTAAGCTGGAGGTCTAGATGAATGTGTTAGCTCTAATTCACCTTTAGTATTTCTTGAAGAAAATACTTCATCCCACTGACAACACTTTGTGGACTTCTCCATTCCTTTCTTTGCTTATCGTTCAAGCTTGGGGATACCTTTCCGGCATAAATTTCAAGCTTCTTTTCGGTTACTAGTTCTTACTGCATAGTTGAGTCTCATTAATATATTAGAGAATATCATACTAATCTGATTTATATATGCACTTACGGTTCAGATCTGATTTTAAAAAGTAATATTTTATAAAATCTAGCTCCTAACAAGTACTAATCTGGCATTTAAAATTTTCTCTTTAAAGTACTCGAAAATTTTGTTAATTTTTTTATGCTTTTAAAGGATTATATAGCACCTTTGGCTCATATTTACTCGTTGTTTTGCAGCAAAAGGTGATCAAATAGAGAGGCACTCTGACGAAATTTTGAAGATCTAAGCTATCTAGAGACCCCTCTTCTTACTACTTCTGTGGCCAATTTTCTAAGGCCTCAAATCTTGTAAATTTGTGTCTCCTATCCTACAAAAGAATAAAAATATTCTTTCTTGTAATCATTGTAAAAAAGAGAAGCAAGCGGGCAGCCAAGTGTCCACACCCCATCCCCCCAGGGGGGATTCACATCTTTTTTATTTTTTCAAAATTTTAAAGTTTTTACTTTCTTGCTTTAAAATTAACAAATCCAACCGTGTTCTCGGAAACGAGAGTATCAGTACTGAGATTTTAATCAACTCATATTTATATTTTAAAACCCTTAAAATAAACAAGGCTTCAATTCCCATATGCTCTTGTGAACACTGTAGGCCATTGGATGGATTGGTGGGGCAATAAGAAAGGGATTGGAGTGACTAGTAATTACTCTAACACTTCAATTAACCCCAAAAGTGAAAACCCGACACTTACTCGAAATTACTTTTTAGTGGGGAAATTCTTCAAGTGAAGTGGGAACTACTAGAAAGTGACCATGGGGCCTGTTGTCACATATATAGTAGCTGGGCTACTTTTGTTCTTGAGCAGTTCTGAGCAGTCATTTTTTCCAATCCTTTACTATGAGATCAACAGATGATGAGCCAATTGTTGATGATCTCTCACTTTCAGCAGATCCAGAGTATCCAGATTGACCAGTTCTATGCTATGACTGAGCCTTATGACCTCAAATTCGATGGATAAGTTAGCCATTTTCATGACCCAGAGCAGAGATTGATATAGTGCCTATGTGTAGCAGCAGTAGTTGTCCCAGGGATTTCCAAACTTGTTTTTAGATCCAGTGTAGGTATGTGACCCAGGTGATATTATGGTTAATGCTTATGGATTTTGATGTTGCTCTGTTACCTATTTTAGCAGTGAGACTCGGTTGATATTGATTATATGTTGGCAATATTTTATCTTGGTTTACTTGAAATCTAAAGTATAAATGATCTAGTAGTTTTGATCGAGAAATTATTTTGTATACTCATTGACCTTGTCCTACTCCTAGTATGGATTTAGTCTTTTCCCCTCTGGGACATAGCTTGCTAGTCCTGGCATCACTTCCATTGTCTCCATCCATCTGTTGCCTTCCCATTTTCATTGACTATCCTTGACTTGTAATTTGACTAGTGACATCTTGGATTCCCCCCACCTTCACCTCTATGTTGGAATAGGTCTCCATGTATAAAATTGTGTCTCGGTGTTCGTTTATGTGATTTTTGTCACAGGGAATGTCTACCTCTAGGTCTTGAACACAAGTAGTCCTGCCAAAGAAAGTGTCTTTAGACACTAAGGCATCAGAGCTTAAAGTTATTTTAAATGGATGCCCTGCTAGCAAAATAAAAGTGTTTCGAGACACTACTGGATTGAAAATAAAACTAGCCAGTGGCCAAGAGATGAGCACTCATCCATTGTATGGTGTAAAGTTCATTTATCCCCACAGGGTATCAGGGAGGCAAGCCTCAGAAGGCTGAGCCTTAGTCATTTTTTGGAAGCCCAAAAGGCTTTCCAGGGCACTTGCTCTTGGAGGCTGGCAAGTTATCATTCAAAAATAAAATTGATGGATAGAGGATGAGTACTCATTCTTTGTATAATGTGCGACTCATTTTCCCCCACAGGGCAATAGGGAGAGACTAGCCCAAGAAGGTCATGTCTTTGTCATTATCTGGAAGCCCAGAAGGCTTACCAGAGTCCCTGCCTTTAGAGGTCAACTAGTGAAATAAATGCTGAGAAAATTAAGTTTTAAAAGGTTGCTTGTCTAAAGTCTAGTGGATCCTTCTCATCATTCCACCCATTTGTGAGACACCGCCATGCCCTATTGTCCACCTAGTCCAACTTATGTGTTGTGTGGATCCCCTTGTCCTTTAGCCCAGATGCTTACAGTGTTGAGTTATCAAGTCATCCCTTGGCCTTACCTATTGTTTATGATCTCTTCACCCTTGACTAGCAAAAGGGCTAAATCTATAAATGAGTAAACACTGGAGGTTCTTGTTTTGAAGCAACTAATCATTTTGATTTGGATTATTATATATGTATTGTGCTTATACTTGCCAACAAAATCTAATCATACTTGAGTGTCACTGCTAGCATAGATAATTGAGCATCCATGTCCATTAGTACTTTGTAGCATCATAGGTTAGCACTTGGGTCATCATTTGATCAATGTTGACTTGGTCAACTCAGTGTTGGCTAGGACATGAGCAGGAGCTAGGATGAGTTATAGATCGATGGTTATGGATGATGATTATTTATGGTCTACAGGTGTCCATTAGACATATTCATGATTTAGATGGTGATTTGTTGTGATTGCTTGTACTATTTATGTGATCATCAACATTTACAGGCTTTATTATTATTATTGTTCCGACATGCGATAACGCCTCTGATGTACATTTGTGATGGACTTATGGTGTAGGAGTAATCATTCCTAGTTGATTTGGACATTTTGAGTCCATTGGTGTAGCTGGTTTTCAGTTTTAGGCAGGCACATGATAGATATGGGTCTTTTGGGCTTTTATAGTAGATCTGCCTTGGGAAAATGGAAAATAAAACACTTTGTAGTTGCTGAGGAGATATCTTGGAACGTTGGAGTGGATTTGTAGGGTGCAACCAGTCATTTATACCATATACCTAGGGTGTCAGGAACATCTGTGTAGTTACTTTTTTGCGTAGACTCCTCCCGGGTGAGATATTGGCTGTTTTATGTTCCTAAGGAAACATTTTAATTATTAAAAATGGCTAATGAGGAAATCGATTTGGGTAATTGAGGAAAAGGATTGGCATGGAAGGGGTTTGAGGCATAGCGTTTGGGTCACATTCATCATCCGGCATCAACTTCACTTCACTCGAGCTCCACACATCCTTGGTTTATGCATTTTGAGGGTATTTTGAGGGAGATCCCCTAGTGATTTTCATCACTCCTTTATGTTATTTGCCACCACACATTGTTATTGTGCCATGGGGCCATGCTAGTAAAGGATAACATAACCTCCGAGCCCCACCATGTGCTACTTTGTGGTCATTAGTCATATTTTATGTGGTGCGGCCCTCATCGGGCATTTCTAGTGATGTGCCCCCTTATATTTTTGAGTTGATCCGTGTGAGATGTATCCGGCTAATCTTAGCCGTAGATTAGGATGATTTTATCTTATGACCTTGACCCTTGATCTTTTTGGATCTCGGTATTATGTACTTGAGAGATCTATATATTGAGATACTCTCTCATTTGTAAAGGGACTTTTGGCTCTGGAAATATTGAATATAATAAAGCTTTCGTAGAAACCTCTTGAGAGCTTTGTGAATGTCGTGGATGTGATTGTTATGCCTCTTGCTTAGAAATTTCAGTGGGATCTTGTATGCAAACAATATTATTTTGTGAGGGCCATACCCATCTTTTTGTAGGTAGCGAATTGGAGGAGGAGATTGCTAGGGCAACCCGCATCGTCTTTCAACCAAATCGCCTCATGTTCGGGGAGTGATCAATTGTTACTTTGTGCATTGAATATTTCTCTGTGGATGTTGTACGTAGCTTATCTTTTTCATTGGTGAACAATTCTGACTTTGGTAGATTGATTTTGCAGGTGGAGAAGAGGGGGCGCACTCCCTCACTTGGGCATTTTTCCTTTGTTGCATGCGGGATCTAGCTCAAAATTGTAACTAAGTGGAAGGATCATCGACATCTAAGGCGACCACAAGTATTCTTAGGTACGATCTGCAAGGTACGTATTGTGTTTTATTATTTTCATCCAATTGTCAAACAAACCCTTTCTTAAAACCCTCGTTTTGTAGATCTGATAGATCCGGTGAGATTTTGATGACAACCATCAAAACCCACTTGGAGATTAATGAATAAACCCTAGATCTCATGATTCACGTTAATCAGACTCCATTTGCTCTGGGATCTAGCACTAGTCACTCTAGGTGGGGGGGCCCTTCTTGGGTGGGTGGTCTTTTCTTCATATCTATCAGATGGGTATGCTTGGACCCACGCATAGATCCTATCATCAAGCACCCTGATCTAGTCATCTCATGCCCTGATATGCTTTTTTGGGTCCACTTTGTCCACTTATGCTAAAAATCCTAGGTGGGTCCCATTAGGGTTTTCTTTCACTTGGCTAGATTTCCCTAGATCTACTTCCTTAAACTATTTGTGGTATAATCTCAATCAAGTTGGGCTATTTCCTATCTTTACTAAGCCTCCCCAACTTGGCCCTAATCTCCATACCACTCTAATTCGATAGATCTTGTCTTATCCACTCATTATGTCTCCTCTTTTATACATTGTCAAACCCTAGGAGTGTCTTGAGTAGGCGCGCTAGCCTCTTAGGCTAGTAGAGTCTCCCCCTTGATCATTCTCCAGATTGATCTAAAGTGACAAGAGCCCGTCCGGTGTGACAACTACCCTTTACCTATAGTGGACGAGGCCCTTGTGGTGTCACCGGTTAGCTTACCTCTATTGTCCCGGATAGGATATGTCAAGTGGTTAGCTACACTTTGTGTGATAACAGGGCCCCTTATTGTTGAACACAACTCCACGACTCCATCTATCCCACATGTCACTGTGAGAGTCACTTCCAAGTAAATCTGGACATATTCCTCGTACCCCTCGGGTATATCTAGAATACCATTTTCCCTTTAATAATCAGATCATTACCACATTTTTAATAAAACTGATTAACAATTTACCCACTCCTTAATTACTCACTTAATAATTCTAAAACTAACCAACCGAAACAATTGCAATACTTCTTGAGACATCACTAGCAACCCTCTTACACTCAAACACTCCATTAGCACTGGTCTATTGCATCATCTATTTATTTCCAGTTATTTAAAGTTCATTGATGTGTTAATTTTTAAATGGATGTTATTTTATGCTGGTGATTTAAGTTATTTGCAAAATGATCTTAGTTTCAGTATTTGTGTTATCATCTCCTAGATAAACTGTTTTGCTTTCATAGATTAAAACAACCTTAGATTATTTTACTAGGGACCAACCCCCTTCGCTTCGCTAGGAGACAACCTAGACGGAGGAGTTAAGATCAAGTGACAACACTTGAGTTTTGCTTGCCCCCAAGGTCGCACCCAGTGGCTTGAAGATTTCTGCCACGTGACCCGAGGTGTGAATCAGGCAGCAACACAGTTATGGGGTTTGGGCATTAAACTTTATATGAAAACTAAAAATTGAAACCGGGTTGGGAATGCAAAAATTTTCAGTGTTCTGATGACTGAGGTGTTTATGCACTTGTAAGCACAGCATTGTAATACAGTTGTGACTAGTAAAAATACATGTGAAATCAGTCTGAGTGAGATTCAAGATAGGAGCTTTAAGAACTGAGATTAAGTAATGGCTGATGTGTTTATGCAGTTGTAACCATTGTACTGTAATAAAGTGGAGGCTCGTAAATAATAAAATTGAAGTCAATTTGGGTGAGATTTAATATATGATAAGATAAGATAACAATGTTGCTTTTAATAGTCTATTCTGATGGCTGAAGTGTTTTTACACTTGTAAGCATAATACTGTAATAGAGTGGTGGCAAGTAAATATATATGCAATAACCGAACAGGGCTGATCCTAGACATACTTCCAACCATTCTTAGCGAATTGACAATCCCAGAAAATATGATTCACTGTCTCAAAACGTTGGCAATCATTGGCATTTGGTGGTGCGTGAGGATCTCTGCACTGTTTGCCCTCTTGAAGATCTGCTGCAGGTCTCTTTTAGATCATGTTAGTTCTTTGTCTGCTTTCTGTATCATATGGCAGGATGAGGTATGCCTGTTGTTGGACAGGTTCCTAGCTGATAGAAGATGCTAAATCATTAGATGCAATAGCTTATTCTGATTTTATTTTTGACTTAGTAATTTTGAGGAAGAGGATAAAAGTTCCATTGTATATACCATTCCACTATTTTTACTTGTTGTAAATATTTTTCTCTCTATATATGATGTACTTTAAATAAATAAAAACAGTAAACAGTACATATGAAGTCAGTCTGAGATTCAACATAGGAGCCTTAAAAAATGAGATTAAGTAATGGTTGATGTGTTGAACGTTATACACTTACAAGTATAAAGGATTGTAATAAAGGGGATGCTAGTAAATAATACATATGAATCCAGTTTAAGTGGGATTTAAGATAAGATAAGATAAATTAATTTTATTAATGTTTGTGAAATGACCACAAAAGTAGTCCAATGGGACTAAGAGTACAATATCTATAATAAAAAACAATGTTACTAGAACTGGACCAGTCATTGAACTGGTCAAGCCCAGAATTCTGAACTGGATAAAAACCGATCAACTAAAGAATACATAAAGTATTCAAATTTTGAAACAATATATATATATATATATATATATATATATATATATATACGATGTGTGTAGGAAGCGAAAGGAGAAGGAGAAGGAGAAGGATTGGTGGTGGCAGGGACTACGAGTTTCAACTAGAAGGAGAAGAAGTTGAGTATTGGCAAGACTACATCAAACTGTTGGAAACAAACTGTGTATGCTTGGAGGATGATACAAAGGACAAATTAATATGGACAAGAAATGCAGAAGATGGAGAGTTTACAGCTAAAAAAGAGTATGAATCTGCTATACACGAGCAATTCAACGGAGAGAAGGATTGGTGGTGGCAGGGACTATGGGAATGCAGCAATCCATAAAAACCATACTTACATTTTGGTTGGCAATGAATAACAAATTGCTGACATGGGAGAATCCAAGAAAACGGGGCTATACACGAGCAATTCAACGGAGAGAAGGATTGGTGGTGGCAGGGACTATGGGAATGCAGCAATCCATAAAAACCATACTTACATTTTGGTTGGCAATGAATAACAAATCGCTGACATGGGAGAATCCAAGAAAACGGGGCTTTCAAGGTGTTGCCGCCTAATTCACACTTTAAGACACAGGAAAGTCACAACCTGCTATGTGTGTCCTTGGGGGCAAGCGAGAGCTGGGGACCATTGTCACCACAGTCCACAACTCCTCCGTTTAGGCAAGATCCCAACAGAGCCAAGGGGGGTAGTCCCTATGGAAGACTAAGTTCCAGATTTATCTAATTAATTACAAATTAATTAAAGGGATCTTTTATTAAGATTGAGGCTAAGGTTTTGAGAGATGACAGTCAAACCAATGTAAGATGCAATAATTAAATGACAGCCAATCCTTTTATTTATAACCAGTGCCTAAAGAATGGAATCAGAGAATGCAACTTTCAATGGATGCAAATCTAAGTTAATTATCCACAGATTAAGTTGTCTAACAATGAGATGAATAAACAAATAAATGGTACAATTATAAACAATAATGAACCAAGATATTTAAGCAATATACAGATGATCTAAATTTATCAGTATAAACAAATGAAGTAAAATAGTTACAGTTTAAACAAAAGTTAAGCATTCACCACATAAACAATTGCAGAACTGAAAAGTAAATGAAACTGAAAGTAAAGTGTTGGAGTGCAATGCTAGAATGGAAGTGCGCTGAAATGAAAAAAGTGTTATAGGACCGGTTTTGCAATGTCTCTTGGTTTATTTTAGGTAGATTTTATTAATGTTTTTCTTCTTGAAGTTTAGTTTTCGAACTGGTGGTGTGACTACCCCAATCCAGTATTTCTCAAGTCAAAGAGGGAATGCTGTTGGGCTCAACAAAGTGGGAGCAAAGCCCACCCGTAGCTCACAGGTCAAACCCCAATGGCCTGGTGCTCAACAAGGAGGACGTAAAACGCCTAGAGACCCCCCACGGTCTACTACCCCAAGTCGCCTCCGAGGTCACTGTTTTTAATCAACAGGGAAAACAGCTAGATGGATGCCTATTAAACTAAGACTCCTCTATCCCCTGTCGTATCTCGCGAGTACCCCGAAGGGTGATAACCGAGTAGAGGAACAGGGGCTAGTGAAGTTGTTGTTGGTTAGTTTTAGAGGGTAAATTTTAGTCTTGATGATTAGCATACAAAGTTTATTTTAAACTATCAACAAGATCAACCAAGCGGTATCCCTTATGGGAGGTGCTGGTACTTGATCTTGGACTTGGAAAATAAAATGTGTTGATTGTAGTAGAAAAAAGAAAGTTGTTTTAACTAAGCTAAGCCCCCACTTCTCCTGCTTTTCATATCCAACTTGAAGTCCCTAAAGGGAGATGACAAGTGGACAGAGGATACACCGGATAGGTGGGTTGTATGGTTACCCCTTTAACAGAAAATTAAAAACTACTGAAACTTGAAGGAAACTGTAACTAGCTAAAGCAATGCCTAACCGCACAACAATCTCTGTGACAGAGATGGTGGTCTATCACAGAGATAGTGGTAAACTGAAAATAAAACTAGTAAGGAAAATACAACTAGCTAAATTAGTAAACTAACCTCACAACAATCTTTGTGACAGAGATGGTGGTCTGTCACAAAGATAGGTGGGTAAACAGAAAAATAACTTGCAAATAAAACTAACTCTAAGCAACTACTTATACAAATTTACAGCAGAGAAATACCCCAAAGAGAACTTCCCATTTGGGGTTTACAATGTAATAGAAGAGAGAGAAGAAGTTTAGTTTAGGGCCTCTTTTGGACCAAATTTTTGCTGGTTTTTTCTGGGCAATTTAGGGCAGCATAACCCCCTCTTTCTGTGCACAAAACCTGCAAAAAAAATCAGCAACTTACTTGCTGGAAATTACTGCAGAAAACTGAAATAGAAAGTTAGAACAATTTAGTGTACAACCCAGAAATTTTACAGAAAAATTTGAACTTTAAAAAATGGAAAAACATAAATTTTAGTGGCTTAAAATGAATGTTTTTAGGATGAAAACAACATATAAATAACAGATTTATAAGCCTATACTAATATATAATGGATGAGGGCCCTAAAACAAGGGTTATATTCACTATACAGTGAATAAAACCCAGTTTCAGAAAAATGGCCGAATTGAAAATTAAAAAAAAAACGAAACCCTTGGAGGAGCCCTTCTTAGCTTTGGATCCCTGCAAATAAACTATTAAAGTTGCAACCAGAAAGCCAAGAGATGAGCACAATAATAAATCCTACAAAATACTTTGTAGAATCTTACTAATCTACTCACAAATGAAGATAGAAATACTTCTATCTACAAGTCTCTCCACAAAATACTTTGTGGAGAGCTTCCAAGCTAAACAAGAGCAACAAAAATTGAAAATTTTACAAGGTTACCTCACTAATCCAAGCATGAAATGAGAAAATGATGGCACAATATTCCTCCAAAGCTTCCTTCTATTATGGCCCAACTAGGGCAAGATTCAATACAAAGTAGCAAGAGGCTTGGGCTAAATGCTTGAGAGAATATGAGAAGAGAATGGGGAAAGATTTCGGCAGCATAACAATAGCATGAGAGATGATGTCAAATGAGGGAGTGAGACCCCCATTATATAGTTGAGGAAGACCCCAACCCCTTGAAGATCAATGGCCAAGATTAGATCTCCACCACTAGATCTAGGGTTTTTGACTTTTTATCATTCTCAACCAATCAAATGGCTTAGTTGCCTTTTAATCCATGGCTTGAGTGCTTGATCCATGCCTCAGCCCATCCTCACCCTTAGATCTAGGGTTTTGACCAAAACGTCCCCTTAGATCACTTTGATGAATTTTTTGAGATTTAATGTGGCCCTAAGCTAGGCGCCCCCTCCATATTTAGCTGGACGCCCTCCAAAATGTGGCGCCTTCCTCCAAAAGTGGCACCCTTCTATCCATGCTAGCGCCCTTCTTTGTGCATGTGACGCCCCTTTAAACTAGCGCCTCTCCATTTTATGAAGCGCCCCTCTAAAATGGTAGCGCCCTCCAAATGTGGGGGTCTTTTATCCTAGCGCTATCTTTGGAGGCCGTTTTAGCTTGGGCACTCCACATTTAGAGCGTTTTCCACTTAAGATGAGTCACAAATGGCTAGACATCCCCCTTTAATGGTGGTTTTTACACTGGCGCCCCTCTTAGTGAGGGTTTAAACCACTTTTAAGTCTCTAAACTTGGCTTTGACTTTGCCATTTGCTCCAAAAAAAACATTTGACCTTTAGACTTATGCTAAATACATATTTCACCTTCATTCAATTTTTAAAATTTCTCAATTTTTAACTTAGGAAAATTTTAAAAATAATTTCAAAAATTAATATCTTGGCCATGGGGGGGTGGAAAAATTTAAAATAAATTTTCCTAGGCTTAGCAACCCCCAAACAAAATTACCATGGCATTATTTGATTTTTTCCTTCAAAATCAAATAATATGAATTTTTGACTTAGGAAAAAAATAAAAAAAACCTTAGGGGAGATAGACCCCCTCTGACCAAAATTGGTCTATCTCTTCAACCACTTATCAGAATGGCATGGGACTCGAAGCAGTGGCTTAGGGGGTTTCATAGCAATTTACCTTGCATTCATAGCCCCTATTACAAAATGCCAGTGCTTGAGCAATTACATTATTACATCAAAACTTAGTTAATTAATCACCAAGGGGTGAAATTAATTAACTAGAAAAAATAAAAAACATAACGAAACTCCGCAAGACTCTATACAAATGTCTAGCATGGTCATGAATAACATTTTGAAACCTTAGCCACCCCATGGACTTGACTATTAGAATGCCCGTCACCACTTTGGAGGATTTTGAGTGAAAAACCAAACCAATTAAAATCATTTACGCAACAAGATTAATTGGAAAGGGAAAAAACACTCGATGAGGGGACTTCCCTAACAACCAGTTCCATGGTGTGGCATCCATATCATATGACCCATACTAGCACATAAAATTACATTAATTTTCCCACGCAGGGGAGCGGACATTTCGTTTTACAAAGGGGCAATTGCCCTGCAGAAGTGAAAAATCCTCAGATTTTTCCAAGGTACAAACTGCACATAATGTACATCTTCAATGTACATGAGGTTGCCACCCAGTCGAAATAGGTGGGCAACACAAGGCCCAGGGATATGCATAATGTGCAAAAAAGATGAAGAACTCACATCCCACTTGTTCGGTACTTGTAATTATGCAGGAAAAGTATGGATGGAGGTCGCTGGAAAACTTAGCAAGAGCACAGTGACTAGAAGAGAAGATACATGGGAAAAGAACACTAAGTAGTGGTGGGACAACAAAGCGGTATGCGAATTTAGAGCTTTCCCTGTGCTTTTTGTTTTTACAATATGGGAAACCAGAAACAGAGCAATTTTTAAGAACATTTGGACTCCCATTAACATCACTTCAGCACTGCTATTGCAGAAAGCTCATGAACATAGAATAGCACCCAAAATTGGAAAACACAGAACAACCATAGCCCCAGTTATCGATAAAAGTACTCCATGGGCGTTCTTTGACGGCGCCAGTCAAGGAGATCCAGCCATTGGAGGGGCAGGCGGGGTCATATGCATAACTGATTCAAAAAAAATAACATTCAAATTGGGCACGGGAAGAGCCACCGATACCAAAGCAGAGTTGATGGCTCTTTGGGCTACACTGAAGAAAGCAAGAGACAAACAAATTGCCAATTTGAATATACATGGGGATTCTAAAACAGTGATAGAGTGGGAAAAAGAAAGAAACAACATTCGAGCCCCTCATTTACAAAATCTGCTGAGAACAATCCGGTTGATGCTCCCCTCCTTTGAAGTTCTTAATTTCAACCATGTATACAGGGAATTCAATTTAGAAGCAGACATACTTTCAAAGCAAGCTTTAGCCATTCAACTAGGAGTAATCGAGGGTGAGATCTTCGATGAAGGAGTCTCCATAATGTTCCACATTCCGATATGAAAACAAAGAAGTATGGAGCTTGATATTGGAAGCAGACAGAAGGAAAGAACATAAAAAAAAAAGAAAGGTGCAGCATTGTTTTGTCAACACAGTGATGAAAAGAACGAAAGTAGCAAAGAACATTTTGTGATGTAAGCCGCTAAGGCAAATATGAACACCTTTTATGGTGATTTTGTGTAAAGCCTGATAAGGCAGAATTGTAATCTCCTCTGGAGGTGTCCATGATTATTCGAAAGAATAAAGGTTTTTTTAGAAAGAAAAAAAAATATATACGATGTGTGTGTGTGTGTCCAACCCATTAATATATATACACACACACGATGTGTGTGTATCCAAACCATTATACACAAATGTGCAAAGTTTCTCATGTATATAGCAAGTAAAGGTGCATATAACTAAAATAGCATCAAGTGCAATCCATATATGACTGAAAAACATAACCAAAGAGACTCTAAATGGCCTCTATAGTCCAAAAAACTTCATGCTACAACAAATAACTACATATCATCAAAATCAGTGCCTGTATTGGGATCCTATTCATCAATAGCACCCTGTGCCCTCCTCATCTAGGCTCTAGCCCTTGCCTCTACCTTGATTCTCGAAGTTGATCCTCCAAGGGCATTTGTCAACACCCTACAATTTTGATGAAACTTCCTAATCCAAGCATTTAATTAAGGTAGAAAAATTCCCCATGCTTAATAAGTGATTTTGCTTGAGTGAAGGGTACATTTTTATTAAGGTCATGACAAAGAGTTCAACAATCAGCACCACATGACATTCCATAATTCTAATTAACATAGAATTAAGGAAATCCAATAAAACAATATTTTTAATACCCAATTAGTGGTTTGATTAATTATAACATTAAGAAATCCAACGTGATCTAAAATTAGGAGAGGATCTTATTCTTTGCGTCATTGATGCGATGAGAAGTCTTTGGAGCGGCTCCTCCCGCGGCTAGGGTTTCCCTAGCCGCCGTTTTGCTGCGCAGATCGCTGCTGCTGTCCTCAGCGTGGTGGCTGCCAAGCTCAGGTCGCCGGCACCAGCGTGGGTTCCTTCAGTGCTTTCAGCGTGGAGTTTCAGGGCAACAGCGTGGGTTCCTTTAGTGCTTTCAGCGTGGAGATTCCGGTTTTGCTTTCAGCCGTAAGTTTTCAGGAAATGGGTTCTCAAGCCCAGCTCGCCGCCTTCAAGGCCCTTGTTCAAGCTGCCGCTCCTCAGGCAGCCTCTCACTCTTCTTCCAAGTTTGTGAAAAAGATGGATGAGATCCCTTCTCTGGAGCTCTCTCCTTCGGATCCATGCCAGAAAGCTCTCATCCTCTCTGAGCAAGCCCTCATTGGTAAGTTCACAGGGTTGTGGCCCAGCCCTAAGGTGGTCGAGATCTGGATTGCAGAACATTGGAACCCTCTTCTGACAGGACAGGTTTCTCTCTTCGCAGCTGGTCGAGGGATTTTTGTTTTCTTGTTCTTAGATAAAGCAGAAAGAGACCTTGTCTTTCGTTCGGGCCCTTTCTTCATGGGCTCGAGAGGTCTGTTCTTAGCCCCTTGGTCTCTTGGGTTTAACCCAGAAGCAGAGATCACCGCCGCTCCAGTCTGGGTAAGACTTCCTAACCTCCCTCTTCATCTTTGGGGGAAAAGCACTCTGATTAACATTGGTAACAAGCTAGGTCGCTATTTAGACTCCGTAGAGCCAAAAGGGGGCCAGTACAGATGTGCCCGTATCTGCGTTGAGGTGAATCTTGAGAAAGGGCTCCCTGAAGCCCTAAAGCTTACTTTAGGAGAATGGAGCCACATTCAAGAACTGGACTATGAGCAAATCCCTTTTAAATGCAACTTCTGTCATGTATACGGCCACTTTGCTAAAAGCTGCCCCAAGCTTCCAGAACCACAGAAACCGACAAATCTCCCAGCTTCCCAAGATTCCGAGTTCCAGACGGTCCCTAACCGACGCCGTCCTCCCAGGCGAAAGGAGCCTCAAGTGTCTCAGCAGAAGGCCTCCCAAGATCCTCTTGCAGTTTCTCCACAGCCGGAAAACAAAAACAGTTTTGCAGTTCTCCAGGAAGATGAAGTACAAGAACCTAAAGTAGCTGCTGTCCAGGAGCAGGGCAACCTTGATCCCATCAGCGCCTCGGAGGCAGTTTCTCCAAATCCCGCTTCCCTTGGCTCGAAGAAAGACCCCGTCGATTTGGGTGGCGAGATCTCAACCCAGGTAGGACTGGCATCCTTGGTCCCTTCATCAGAGGAAGCCTCCGACTCTGAAGACTTTTCAGCTCCTTCTCCTCCCCTCACCAGAGGACGAAAGACAAATAAAGAACGCAGAGAAAAAGAAGCAGCCTCAAACATCAGCGCGGGTTCTCAGAAGAAACCGGACCCTTTCATTAAGGGACACTCCTCTCTGCCTGTTTAATGCTTTGCTTCTGTATTCTTCTCTGCTCACAATTTGTGAGAGTCTACTCTTGTAAGCAGTACTTTTCTCGAAATAGCTTCAGGAACATTTGGGATTCATTTCTCAAAGCACTTTTAAGAAGGCTGACTGTCTTATTTGAGGCCATCAGCCTTCTTTCTCAGAATTTCTCCTTGTACGCCTGGCTGGGCTACAGCCTTTTTTAAAATTTATAAAAATTTCTCAGTTTCTGTTAAAAAAAAAAACAATCAGCACCACATGACAGAGGAGTACATTTTTATTAAGGTACATAGAGGGGTTGATGTGCTTGTTTAAATGCCAACACCATATCCTCATACATGATAGAATCTAGTGGAAACATTGCAATCCTAAAATTGTGAAAACTGTTAAGTCTTGAATTTTGAATGGGATTGAAAATTCCACTTTTTGCATATGAACTCCGATGAGGTTGGAACTTGGAACCACTCTCAAATATCCTGAAACAATTAATGATAATGTTAAGTATTTGAGTAAAATGATAGAAAATGAAAGAATTTAAGGATTTAATATTACCATTTAATATTACTTGTGATTACTAGGGTCTAGGGTTTACCTTTTTTTTTCTTTTTAAATTTCATGTTCTAAACCATGGCATACGGCCTTGTACCAAACCTGTCGGTTTAGGCATTTACAAAACCAACCATTTCAGGTACACACCCAATCGATTTGGTATGGAACTGCCCATTTTTGGTCAGAATCCTTGAACCTAACTGGAAAACCTCCAAAGCTGGTCGGACTGGCTGGTTTTGCCGATTCTGGTCTGGTTTCGATAACACTAATACAAACTGGGAGTGCAAGAGCAGATTCTAGCTCTATTTGGGTGGTCACATTATAACTTTAGGAAAAGGCCTATGAAGTAGCGCTGTTGAATCTGATGTCGGTCATGAGGAACTGATATGAAGGAATCTATTGAAGATATTTTGAAGGTGCATATGACCTTATCTTAAATCCATGGAGATGTCACATAATAGTGTTATGTGCTTTTCCGCAACCAACATTACCAAAACTTTTCTATTAGGGGACAATTCTGTCAGGATATGTGTCTAGTTCATTGTAGCATAATTCGAGTACGAATACGATTCAATACGAAAAAAATACGTAACGAAAAAATCTAGTACGGAAAAAGTACGGGAGTAGGTTGCTTATAGATTTAAAAACTTATCTTTCAATTTTTAGAAAATTTAAAAATAGATATAAACCATTCAATATTTGCATGCAGTATTGGAATTTGGCGGGAAAAATGCCTTGTCATGGGTCATTTGGCTTGTCAAATACAGTTTATATTTTATACTCCTTGTCACAAGAATAAACAAAGAAAACATTAAAACGTCTATATAGTCTCCAAGAAACAGGAGATTTTTTCCAAATTCCTACCTTGCTTACATGTAACATTTATTTTTCATTTGAAATATAAATCTTAAAACATTTAAATCTAATAATGTATTTATAAAAATCTGAAATAATTAAAATACCAAAATTAAATTATAAAACAATAAAACCAATTTCTAATAATATATTCCAAAAAATATTATAATAATTAAAATCTAATATCTAATATTATAACTAGTTACTCAACTTTATATTTATATTATAAAATAAACCTAATATAAAAACTAATCAAATATTTAATATTTAGAACTAAAATATAAAACGGAGTAAGCTATCTACCTAATGATTTGCACCAAGGCCCACCCGACGCCGTCCAGTGATAGCTTACTCCGTTACCACAACTTCCTGGCTTATCACTTTTCCTTAAAATAAATAATGTCTCTAGCGTTGCAGAATAAAACTGGTACAATATAGTATGTCTCTTGTAGGGCGGAAGAAGAAAGTGCAGTTTGCGACGGCAGGGCAGCATGAAACCAGAGAACAGCTTATTAATTGGGCATCATGCATTCTGCAGCTGCTTCTAGTTGCGCAGCAGCATATGGATAGTGATGAATTCCAGCTTCTTGTGGTGGCGCAGCATATGGATAGTGAGATATCCAGCTGCTTGTGGTGGCACAGCATATGGATAGTGAGGATTTCCAGTATATTCATATCCATATCCATATGGGTATCCTTCATACGGGACTCCTTGATATCCATATTGATATGGGACTCCTTGATATTGGGGTTGTTGTGACACCATCGCCATGTTGGTGTTTGAACTCATTCCAACAACATTAGTGTTAGAATCAATAATTATGGATGGTTGATATGCCATTTCAGATTTGTTTGTCAAGAACCACAAAAGTTAAACCCCACAATCTCCTTGTTTTGTGTATGATTAGGGTAAACTTAATCACTGCAAAATAGTATGCCACCAGTGCAACAGCGTGCAACATAGTATGCTGCCATTGTCCAAAAGATAGAGCACATTGCTACTAGGTAAAAAAAACTAAAAAATATTCACCGTACCTGAAGTGCTTTGCCCTCACCTTCTCTGTGCTCTCTGTGCACACCAATAAAAAGAAGAACTTGCTAAACTTCGCTGCAAAAAGAAAAGAAATCAAACTTTTGTACCAGTGTAGAATGCATAGTGCAGAATGTTGCGCAACCAGAAGCAGCTGCAGAATGCATGATGCCCAATTAATAAATTGTTCTGTAGTTTCATGCTACCCTGCCATTGCAAACTGCACTTTCTTCTTCCGCCCTACAAGAGACATACTATGTTGTACCAGTTTTATTCTGCAGCGCTAGAGACATTATTTATTTTAAGGAAAAGTGATAAGCCAGGAAGTTGTGGTAACGGAGTAAGCTATCACTCGACGGCGTCGGGTGGGCCCCGGTGCAAATGGTCGGGTAGATAGCTTACTCCATATACAACAATATATATATTATAAATTTTAAATCTTTAAACTTTTAAAATGTAAAACTAACCCTAAACCAACTATGTAATTACATAATGGGGAAAAATTAAAAATAAAACAATAAAATTTAAATAATTCTTATCTTGAAATATGTGCCAAAAAATGTAGGAAAATTTACTGTATCCGTATTATGCCTAATATTCGGCAATTTTCGAATTCTCTCCGAATTTCTGTACAGGAAAGTCCAATACGACCGAATTATGCTACTATGGTCTAGTTTACTATTTGGTTTTGTTAATTTAAAATTTCTCATACAAACTGCAATTGCTTTTGGAAAATATTCCTGGTAACTGCTTTAAAATTAGAAAAGAATGATCTGTGATGATTGATCTATTTCACTATTTCTTTGTTGTATGCATGTTCATGTAAAGTGATCTCTAGGAACAAGAATAATAAACTGTATTTTGTTTGTTGGCATAAGCAGTTATGCTAATTTAATGATTTCTGTGAACAGTGAGCCCTGATGGTGGATTGCTACAAAGTTCTACCGTGGCGGATTCTATGGTTTTTCATTTTGCAGAGGGTGTCTCAGAATCTGTGCCTGCTTCATACATTGAATTTGCTGAACGACTGGTACTTCCTGAATATGAAAACTTGCCAGCTGATAAGGTATCAGGGAAACACATTATCATTCGTACTTTTATTTGAGTTTTTTTGCACCTTTAATGTGGTCTGTTATTGTCTTGATACCAGCATAGATCCATCTTAACCCTGGATCTACTAAGCACCAAGAGGGATCGAAAGAAACCAAGGTGCAAACCTCGCTGCTTAAAAGATTTGGGGTTAAGTTGGATCTATGGTGGTTTTTATTATTATTATTATGTATATATTTTTTATATTATTTTTCTACTATTATATATTTTTTAAATTGTAGCAATTTCTTTATAAGTGTTACCCACTTACACATCTTATCCATACTGGGCTGTGAAGTGTACTTAGCTTCTCTCGGTGCAATCATGCTGTAGACATTAATCTTTAATGGATAATATATGTTTGCAACAGGAAATTGCCAGCATAGTATGCATTTTACATATCATATAGCTTTGGCTGTCTATACCCTGTTTTAGCACCATTAGTATGTTGCC
>LPNX010619927.1:53203-99035 GCA_001517045.1 Pseudotsuga menziesii | reverse complement strand
ACCCTACCAAATTTGATAAAAATATATATCTGGTTTCTAACTCTTGTCTCTGCTTACAAAAAAATATGTTGTTAATCAACATACTTAAAACTTTGTATCAAGTTGCTTAAAAGATTTGGGGTTAAGTTGGATCTATGGTGGTTTTTATTATTATTATTATGTATATATTTTTTATATTATTTTTCTACTATTATATATTTTTTAAATTGTAGTAATTGATGGTAGGAATTTCTTTATAAGTGTTACCCACTTACACATCTTATCCATACTGGGCTGTGAAGTGTACTTAGCTTCTCTCGGTGTAATCATGCTGTAGACATTAATCTTTAATGGATAATATATGTTTGCAACAGGAAATTGCCAGCATAGTATGCATTTTACATATCATATAGCTTTGGCTGTCTATACCCTGTTTTAGCACCATTAGTATGTTGCCACCCTACCAAATTTGATAAAAATATATATCTGGTTTCTAACTCTTGTCTCTGCTTACAAAAAAATATGTTGTTAATCAACATACTTAAAACTTTGTATCAAAATGCAGGAGGGTCCTCACCTCCTTTCTTCTATGGAACTTAGAGATATTTTTCTTTGATATAACCTGCTTATTTTCTCTGCACACTGTTGTTATCAAGATGTATGTCTATCCATGGAAAGCTAAAGCCTCCATATGTTCTTGTCGACATTTTCCTCCACAAAATTATGAGCATACCTTAACTTCCACAAGTTTATCATATTAGGCTTTTCCTGTCACTAATTTCTACTTTCCACATCTATTGCACCCTATTTTTCATGATCAAACTGTCAGCTTTTTCACCACTGTCAAAATTCTGTGCTAGAGTCCCAAAATATATGTTCTCTTCTATCTTCTACAACCAGGAATTGGAGGGTTCCTAGCATCACCCTGTCATGTAGATGTTTGACTGTAAGGATCGGTTTGTGTGTTGTTCATCACAATAATGTGAGTTAAAATGTATGTACCCATAGCTATTTATATTCACCTTTATAAAAAGTATAAATTTAATATTGCAAGTGTAATCTTTATAACGAATTTCTCATGGGTAGTGTTCCACATCCATCCTTCTCTTTTTGTATTGAAAACCATCCATATTTGCTGAAATACTTACAATATGCTCTTATATAATGGAACCTTCTTTTTGGGTAGTGTTCCACATCCATCCTTCTCCTTTTTAGTCGAAAAGAATCCATACTGGCCAAAATAATTACAAAATCCTCTTATATAATGGAATCTGCCTACTTCTCATTAGGCTAGCACCAAAGCTTTTCAAAACATTCACCCATTGGTGAATTTTTAGATTGGGCTCCTAATATAGGCTTCCATAGACAAAGCGCTTATATTTCTCCTCCATTGGTCTTTTTGCCAATAGCCATCAAGTTGTTATCAGCGTCCATAAACTCTTAGTTGGCAATGCTTTCCCAAAAGGAATAGGTTCTTAAGCCTCCATCCTCTAGAACCTTTTTATCATAGCCAGTGTCTCTTCTAGGAGACGAAAGGAATACCTTCTCTTCTTCCTCCCCAAAGAAAACGAAAACATGGATTCTTGATCTTGTCGGTAACTGACTTTAGAATAAAAACCATTGAAAAATTTCTCCTGCATAGCACAAACGTCATTGTAACCGACAGTCCCGTTGACCTACTTGGTGGTCATTAGTTGGACATTAATACAATTATCTTATCTTATCTTATCTTATTCGAATCTATACCAAATGATGTTTTGGTCCTCTCGAAGAAATAGGGAAGGATGGCAGGATTCAACCTACGACACTTTGTACCCGAGTCCCAAACAAACGCACTACCAAGCTGCGCTACATGCCTTCTAATCATTAGACAATGCTATTTTATTGAATTTGAAATCTGTTTCCCAAATTTTTCCATCTTCATTTTGCTTCATCATTTTGTATGTCTTTTCCATTGGAAAATCCTACATGATCTTTTACCACTACCACAAAGATCAATCCAAATCGTCCATTGTAATAGTATTGCCTCAAGGATTAGATTTGACTAGGGTAAGCCTTCTGTTATCACATATATTGTAGCCAGGCTACCATATTCTATACAGGTGATTTTTCAGCCAGATCTGTTACGTATGAGATGCTGAGATGAGCAGTTTTGACGGATCATTATTTTGTTAGTGGACTATTAGACTTTCCCATGTCAGGACTGAGTCTCAGGACACTCAGATTCGAGGACTGATGTAGCCATTTAGTCATTTGCAAAGCAGTTAGTGATGCCCAGATTGGTGTTAGTGTTTTCTCATTGGACTGATGATGGTTCAGATGGATTATTTGCATGGCTATGACTCAACATTTATCATATTGTGTTATGGTTATTATTGCTCTTATACTCATTTTTGTGACATATACTAGCATTTAGTGTCATGATTTGGCGGTCATAAATATATGGACTTGGATGTATTTTGTATTATGTATTGATTTCCCTACTTAGACTTGGAAATTCCTGATCTATACTCATTGGTTTTACGTTCCTTAGGGAGAATAAAGGTAGTCATTCCCACCATTGCTTTGGCTTGCTAGTGTTGGCGTCATCTTTCACTGTCTCCACCCATCCATTACCTTCCAGTTTTGTTTTAACCCAACTTACTACTTGACTTGTGGCATGGAAGACCTTTCCCCGCTAGAACCTTTGTTGGACAAGCCTCCTTGTTTATATTGTGTCTCGACTCTGAGTTGGTGACAGAACTTGCCTTTGGTGAGTTGCATTGTATGCCTAAATCATTCTGGTCGGTTGTCCCCAATGTTTGGCACTGTGCAGAACTCCCCCTGGTCACTTGAGATGTTGTTGGCTAAAACTGAAAGCTCATGTACTACTTGTATTGGAAATATTTATATATGCGCCCATGGAAAATGTAAATTCTAAAATGTGTTTCTTAACATATGTGAGCAAAGGGAAAGAGCAATGAAGTGCTAAAATACCCCTTAAAGGGTATAAGAAAAGGTCCCAAAAGCAATGGTTAAATATATGCTATATCCAAATATTGTTGACTTTATAAATTTGAATATGTCCCGGATGAAAGCTGCGATTAGCTGTGCTTTTAAGCACTGGTGAAGTCCCAAAGGGTCATATAGGCCAAAGAGGCCATGGAAATAAAATTGATGGTCCTAATGAACCTGGATCAAACTTGATGTAGACATGATGCCTAAGTTGAATAAGCACTCTCTGAACAACTCAACCATTTGTGAGGCATTGCCATTCCCTGTGTATTTGTTTGTCCAGCACGTGGTTATGGTGAGTATTCCCTTTCCATATCCAAAGTGTCATGATGTTAAGTTGATAGTCATCCTTTGCCTTAGCCCTGTCAATTTCAACCTTCACCCTTCACTAGCAAATTAACTACAATTATGAAGTGAGTATAGTCCTGAAAGTCTGGTTTGAGTAATAATAAATAAAACCCTATATATGTATTTGGTTGATGTATCGCCAGTGAAATGATTGCTACTTGTTTTGATTGTTGCTTAAATGATTTGTAGAGCATGTCTCAGCCTTATAACACTTGCAGCAGATTGATGATAGTCTGAGTTATATTATTGGTATCTGGTCATTTACAGGTGATTATATTGTCTATTGGATATTGTTGATGATGAGGTAGAGACCTGGAAAGGGTATGAGTATACACCCTAGATGGATTTGGACTCTCTGAGTCTAATGAGATAGCTTATTTGCAGTTCCGGGCACTTGCAAAGATGGTCAGGCTCATTCTACCATTTTGATGCAGTTTTGCTTCACAGGATGATGTGTCTGAGCATGGAGATGTTTTTATTGGATCTCCTAGGGCGTTGTATGGAGCATAGGGGGTGCAGCCACTTGATTGTACCATAGTACCCCCATCCCAGAGAGCCTGGTGGGCTCAGTTGGACAACAAAGGCACTCTAGAAGGCTGTTTTGGTAGGTTCACATTTCCCGAGACAGATTAAAAAATGATTAAATGGCTATTGAAGAAATCGATTTGGGCTACTGAGGAAAGGAAATGACATGGGATGAGTCATGATGATGAGAGTGATGTCCCCTGCCCTTTCTCTAATAGTTGCAGCACCTGATTGGGCCCACACCTATTTTTCGGGCATTTTTATAATACTTTATGGAGTTTTTGGGAGGCTCACGATTTCCTCAAGGAGGCACAAAGTCAAAAAATTAAAATATTATATTATTTTATTGTGCCATGGGGCACCCAGAGGGAGTTAGTTAACACTCCATGGACCCACCATGTGCTTCATCTATTTCTTGTTGAGTGGGGTACCCTCTTTATGGGTGATCTAGTCCACTTTGGTACTTTATGGTTATATTGATCCATGTATTGTATGTTGAGCTCATCTCAACCATTGATTAGAACATTTATATCTTTTAATCTTAGCCACTCGTTGTGAAAGTGGTTAGGATTTTGGTTCTCTCATTTCTTTTTAAAGGAGAGAACTTCTCATTTGTAGAGGGTCTTTAGCTCTTGGATCTGGATAATAGAAAACTTTTCTTGTGGATATTTTTTGGATCTCCTTTGCATCCGATGTTCTTAGATGGTGATTGGAAAGTCTTTTGCTTCCTAGCATTCGGGAAATTGTTGCAAGATCTATATATTTTTGGGAATCTTTGTCTTGTCTACAGGAGGGCGACTTCAACTTGGGCGTTTTTACAGGGGGACCTCAACTCGCTTGGATTGTCTTCGTTTTTTATCAGGGGGTTTTCATTAGTGTCATTGCGATCTATGATTTTCTCTTGCTATTTTTCTGTAGCATTTAGCTTTTTTCTCATGTGGCAACAAATCTGATATGGTTGACGTTTGTTGTGCAGGAGAGAAGGTGCATTGACTTCCTCGGGAAAACACTGGACATAAAATTCGTTTCAATCTTCTCAAATTGATCGGGATGGCAGGGATCATCATCATCAAGGCATCTACATGTTTTCCAGGTAAGATCTATAGGTTGGTTCTTTTCTTCCATGATCTCAATCCATTGTACCTACTTTTCTTCAATTTACTGAAAACTCCAAAATATTAAAAAATCCAAAAATACTTAATTGGGGAACCGTTCGATCTTTCGACAAACCACTGCTAGGTTTTGTAGATCAGGCATCCCTCTCACCATTTCATCTTCAATGCTATCCAAAAGGTTGCTAGTTTTCCCTAGATCTGAAAAACTGACTGTTAAAACCCCAGCGCCCCCACTGAAATTTTGACTTTTCCAGATCTGACTTTTTTCCGAAAAATAACCACTTGGGTTCATAGATCAGGTCCTCCTCATTCCAAAACACCTCCAATGCTGAGCTAGTTGTTGTTAGGTGGCCCTAGATCTGAGAAACTGACTTTCAACACCCTAGCACTCCTAGTCATTTTCTGACTTTTTCGGATCTGTTTTTTTCTGCATTTTTCCAACTGGGGTTTGTAGATTAGGTCATCACATCCCATTTCTCCTCCAATGCTGAGCTGATGCCTCCCAAATTTTCCTAGATCTGAGGATCTGTCCCTCCAAACCCTAGCGCTAGCCCTCCTTCTGCTGGCTTCCCCTGCAAACTGAATTTTTCAAGCCAAACACTTTTCTGGGTCCATAGATCAGGGCATATCCCAAGTGGTTTTACTCTAACACTGTGCAAATACTGACTTCATTTCCCAAGGCCCAACAGGTACTGATCTCCAAGCCTAGCGCTAGCCCTCTTTTGACCTCTTTTCCCTGAAAGTTGACTTTTCTCTGATGACTCAGGTACTTTGACATTGTCACATCTTTCATTGAGTCTATCCCTTTGGTACTAGATAGTCCCAGCTCTGTCCTTACTCACCCTACATTGGTTACGTTTTCCAAGGCAGTGGTTATCTTCATCAGTTGCTAGTACCTCAACCCCAGATCTTGTATCAACCCCACAAGTCACCTTGATTCCACTTTGGATCGAACTTAACACTTCCAAAACCCTACTCCAAAGCCTTGACACACCCGGTAACATCTCCCATAGATCTAGGGTCTTCAATTACCTTACACCTTACGTACCTCAAGCCGACTTGATCTGATCTGGTGTCTAGGTCTGATCTGTCTTGTCGAGAGTAGATCTGGGTCTCCCCCTTTGTTGTCTTGGACTTGGATAACATAAAGTGAAGGCTGCCTTGATTGACGTGACAACCATCCATTTGGGAGTCTAGGCATTCTTGGTTCCACCTCCTTAGTTGCTTGCCCCTCTACCATCCATCCTGGATCCACCATACATAGGAAACTACAAGGTTGGTGATAACACCTTCCTCTTAAGGAGAGCCACATGTTGTACCAAGTTTTTGTTCTCTTTTCCATTTTGTGAACTAGCCACAACCAGTCTTTATGTCTTGTTATCACATATATTGTAGCTGGGCTACCATGATGCAATATTTAGATTTTTTCTTTTCCTCTGAGCTAGACTTATTATCGGGGATACAACATGGATCATTTTTGTAGCATGAGCCATTCAGAGACTTTGTTCCGTAGCAGATACTGAGTATTTCCTTACCAGGACTGAGATCTCCTTGTCCTTTGAGATGACTTCAGTGGTGACCTAGTTCATTTGAGTAGAGTAGCAGATATGGTACATAGTTTACAGATGGGCATATCAAATAGAGACAGGTATATGGCTCTTTGGTAGGATTTTTCTCTTTGATGTATACTAACACCTTGGACTTGTTGTGTTATGATGATCATGGTGACCTATGCTTATATATGTATACTAATGCTTGAACTTGTGTTGAAACTAATCAAAGTACATGATGTTGAAGACTATTGCTCATGCCATGCTTTATACAAATATTGGGCCTTGGTGCTATGTTGGTTCCATGTGTCATTTGTCTCCGTCCATCTAGTTCATCCATGATTAATCCTTAACCCAAGACTTATGAGATTGAAGATCACTTTCCCCACTTTGACCCCTACGCATGATGGATCCCATGTTTTATGTGTCTCGGCTTTGAGTTATTTCGAAGAGTGTCAGCTAAAACTTGAAGCAATGTGTCTACCATCATTGCATGCATTATGAGCTATAAATTCTATTTGTTGAAATGCAAAGCCCTCAAACAAATGCAAATTGTGTCTTTAGACACAACTCAAAAAGGGCTATAAAGTAAAATTGTGAAAGGCCTAAAGAAAAAGCAGTGGTTAAACAAATGCTAAATCTAAAGACTGCTGGCCACTATTGAAATGTAATGATTAATTCCTCACGGAGCTTGCGGGTTTTGATGTGAGATGGGGTAAGGGACCGCTAATTCACAGTGTTTCCTAGGATCTTTGTATTACAGTTCTTGTGTACTCAATACAAGGGTCCTAGTAAAGATCCTCATTGAGCTTGTTCTTAGCTTGGATGTGAGTTGTATACATATTGTTAGAGTTGAATGGGCTCTTTTCAGATTATCTCATCCATTTATGAGACACCACCATCCCCTACTGTTCATCTGTCATGTATATGTCACCGTGGTCGTGTGAAATTGTCATCAT
The DNA here is from genome assembly GCA_001517045.1 of Pseudotsuga menziesii. Lineage (NCBI taxonomy): Eukaryota > Viridiplantae > Streptophyta > Pinopsida > Pinales > Pinaceae > Pseudotsuga > Pseudotsuga menziesii. The sequence continues at coordinate 91,565 of LPNX010619927.1, read as the reverse complement.
TCTGAGAAATCATATGGTCAAAGTCAGTTATAAGTCATCTCCCTTTTCCTTAGCCTTGTTTTCCATCCTCACCCAGCATTAGCACATTGTTTAAACTTTGTAAGTATGGCATGCACAATAGACTTCCATAAGGTTCCAAGATTTTTCAAAGGCACAAGTATATCCTACTTACTAGTATTATTGTTGTCACCATGATTATGAATAACATGATTTAAGTTGGGTTTTGATATACACCATTGGAGCATTTCTTACACTGGATGCATGCAGGATCATATTGGTACAATATCTCACCTCTAATTTGGGTATTTTGACCTGGTCAATCCAGTTGACCAAGTCAAACACGTATCCCAATGTAGTGACTACAAAAATCAACAGTGGTTATATTTGCTCCAGACATGCCTGTTGAAATATTGTAACTTTGAAGAATATTCTAAATGTATTTTACTGATGTACCCCAAGGGAGATGTCTTATTCCTTCGTCGGGATGTTACTATTATATTTTGTCATCAGAGTCATGAGGTATAACCTCCATTGTAAGTTGGGTCAATAGTACCCCAATGAATATAATATAATACTGTTTTGAGTCTTCCTAGGTGAAGTCGACCCAGTCAGTTCAGTGGGGCCGACTTGTTAGGGTAAAAGTCAAGTGACTAAAATAGTATAAATAGAGGAGCTGTGTTCCTCATTTGAACACACACACACACACTCACTCACTTGTGTAGCGCATAGGAGAGAGAGAGAGAGACATACCAACAAGGAGGAGAATACCTGTTTTTGAGGTTTTATCTTATACATCTATATAGAGGAAGTTTTGTTGGGTTTTCTTCCCCTTGAGGGTTTCCCAGGATAAATACTATGTCTATCTTGTGATTGTGTTTCTTTCAGTGATTCTGTATATGCTATTGTTGTGAATTTGGATTAAACACTAATGATATCTAACTAAGCATATGTTATTTTAACATGATATCAGAGCTAGCCTGAATAGAATAGCTTTCACAAGGTGAAACTGTCTCTCCTCTCCCACTGGAAGAAATTAGGGTTTCTGCAAAGTTTGGGATTTTGAAGATCTGCTTGCATAGAAAGCTGCGCCCCCCTACAGCGCATCTATTGAGCCCTAGATCAAAATTTTTGAGTGGGTGGATCTCCGGGAAAGCCAAACCCTAGTTTGGCCATGAACCAGAAAATTGCAGAAAACCAGAACTAGAAATTTGCAGAAACTAAAATCTCGCAAGCACGTTTTGAAGGGTGAAGATTTGGAATCTCCAGAAACCAAGTGGACAAACCAACTCACCTATGTCAAGTGCATCTCCTAGTAAGGTCAGCTTTTCATTTTGAGAAATTTCAAATTTTAGTGACCTACTGGATAAGATGGCCCCAAGCACTAAGCTTGAGGACAAGTTGGAAGGCATAGAAAACTTCCTAGCATGGAAGTATAGGATTGGTCTCATTCTCAGAGAGAATGATTTGGAAAAATACATCAAAGATGAAGTTGCAGAACCGAAAGAAGATGAAGCTAAGGAGAAGCACCAGAAGGACCTAATTAAGGTAATGAGGATCATTGTTGATTCTATCAAAGATCACTTTATCCCTCAAGTGTCATCTAAGAAGACATCAAAGCAAATGTATGACGCCCTTTCCAGAATGTACGAGGGAAAGAACATCAACAGAAAGATGAATTTGAGAGCTCAACTGAAGGGTACCGAGATGAGTAAAGGAGAATCCATTCAAGATTAATTCACAAGGGCCTCCCAGTGCAGGGAACAACTAAGTGCCATTGGATACTCCCTTGATGAAGATGAACTAGTTATGACTGCTCTCAATGGCCTCACTAGACCTTGGGATTCATGCATACAGACTCTGTGTGTCAGAAAAGAAAGTATGAAGTTTGACATTGTATGGGAAGATCGCATCCAAGAAGAAGCTATAGTAGCTAACAGAGAAGCTCTTAGAGAAGATGATCAAGCTTTAGCCACCCATACTAGAAGAAGAGGACAATCAAACTTCAAGAAGGATAGTCACAAGGAGCATAGACCTCCAAAGTTTCAAAGGAAAAGATAAAACAGTTAGAAGAAAGATTACTCAAAATATCAATGTTATAACTGTCATAAGATAGGACACCTTGCCAGAGAGTGTCCATCGAAGAACAACAACAACAAAAGACATCATGCTCATCTAGCTAAAGATGAGGATGAAGAAGAAGAAGAAAGACCTCGAAAGAGACAAGGAAAAGAAGAAGATGTAGACGAATATGTACTATTCTCTGCACTCTTTGGGTTTGTAAGACCTGGAGAAGATACATGGCTTATTGATAGTGGTGCATCAAAGCACATGACAGGGAAGAAGCAAACTCTGTCAAGACTTGAAGAGAAGAACTCTCCTCAGAAAGTATCATTAGGAGATGACAATCAATATCCCATCAAAGGCATTGGTGAATTAAGCTACAAGCTTGACTCTGGAACCTCCATGAAGATGAAGGAAGTACTGTATGTACCGGGTTTGAAAAATAACTTACTTTCCATCTCAACATTAGATAAGAAAGGATATAGAATTGCTTTTATAGATGGACAAGTACTCATGTGGACCAAAGGAAAGACACTTGAAGATGTTGTATTCATTGGTGAAGAAGGAGGATTGTACAAACTCAAGGGACCTCCAGAGACAACCCTTGTACATGAGACCACTAACTCAAGTGAACTATGGCATAGAAGGCTTGCTCACATCAACTACAAAGCATTACCCTATGTGAGCAAAGTGGTAACAGGTTTACTAGATTTGAATATCGATCATGAAGGTACTTGCAAGGATGTGCAAGAGGAAAGAATATCAAGAATCCATTTACGAAGAGTGAAACAAAGACTAAAGGTATGTTGGAATTAATTCATTCTGATGTATGTGGTCCTATGCCCTCCACATCTTTAAATATGAATATTATGTCACATTTATTGATGACTATTCAAGAAAGACATGGATATACTTCTTGAAGACAAAGAGTGAAGTGTTTGGGAAATTCAAAGCCTTGATAGAGAACCATTCAGAAAGAAGAATCAAGACACTCAGAACAGATAATGGTGGAGATATTCTTCAAAAGAATTTGAAGCCTTTTGCAAAGAAGCTGGAATCAAGAGGGAACTAACCACTCCCTACAATCCCCAACAGAATGGTGTTGCAGAAAGAAAGAATCGTACCATTATGGAAGCGGTGAAAATAATGAGTCATGATCAAGACCTTCCCATGCATCTATGGACTGAAGCAGCAAGAACAACTATGTATATGCAGATCAGATTATCTCACAGTGCCCTTGGATTCAAGACTCCTGAAGAAATGTTTACAGGAAAGAAACCTGAAGTGAGCCATCTCAAGATATTTGGTTGTCCAATATATGTACACATTCCTAAAGAAAAGAGAACCAAGTTGGATCCTTTCAGAAAGAAGCGAATATTTGTTAGATATTGTGAAGTGTCCAAAGCCTTCAGGATATACATTTCAAGATTCTATCATATAGAGATTAGTAGGGATGTAACATTTGACAAAGAAACAACTCTTAAGAAATACAGAAGGTGTCAGCTTCAAGAAGTACATGAAGAGGATGTACCTCCCAGAAAGGTAGAAGTCGAACCCTCTCCTGAAATAGTAGCATCAGAAGATCATGATATGCTAGAACCTCAGGAACCCCCTACTATGGATATATTTTGGAAGAGAAAAACCTGCTTGGGTAAGAGAAATTATACAAGAAGTAGAGAAGTATGAAGCTCTAGAAGGCTCCACAAGAACAAGCAAGAGATCAAAGCCATTCTCCAATTATGTAGCTTTGATGTGTGATCTTGTAGATCAAGAACCTACCAGTTACAAGGAAGCTGTACAAAAGAAAGAATGGGTAGAAGCAATGATGAAAGAATACCAGTCAATAATGAAGAATGATGTTTGGGATATAGTACCCAAACCAGAAAGCAAGAGTGTCGTGTCTTCCAAGTGGATCTACAAGATAAAACATGCCGCTGATGGAAGTATCGAAAAATACAAGGCAATATTTGTGGCTAGAGGATTCTCTCAGAAAGAGGGAATTGATTATGAAGAGACATTACGCTAGTAGCAAGGTACACTTCCATCAGAGCCATCATGGCACTTGCTTCCATGATGAAGTGGAATCTACACCAGATGGATGTAAAGACAACCTTCTTGAATGGTGTGACTGATGAAGAAGTATACATCGAACAACCACAAGGATTTGAAGTCGAAGATAGAGCGACTCATGTTTGTAAGTTGAAAAAGGCTCTGTATGGACTAAAGGAAGCTCCTAGAGCATGGTATGGAAGAATAGATAGCTTCTTGACAAGCCTGAGCTTTACCAAAAGTAAAGCTAATCCTAACCTTTACCTTAAGGCCGTGGATGATGAACCTGTCATATTATTACTATATGTAGATGATCTATTTTTGACAGGAAATGAGAAACAAATCACAGAAAGCAAGAAGAAGCTAGCTGAAGAATTCAAGATGAAAGATCTTGGATTGATGCACTATTTTCTCGGGCTGGAAGTGTGGTAGAGCCTAGAAGAAATCTTTCTAAACTAGGGAAAGTATGCAATGGAAATCTTAAAGAGATTTGATATGTTGGATTGTAAAGCCATGGCCACACCCATGGATACCAACCTGAAGTTGTTATCTGATGAATCATTAGAGTTAGTGGATGTGACTTAGTCCAGACAAATTATTGGGTCGTTAATGTATCTGATGAATACCTGGCCAGTAATATGCTTTGCTGTGAACTCCTTGAGTCAGTATCTAGTTAAACCTAGACGTGTTCACTTGATAGCTGCAAAGCATGTGACGAGGTACCTGAATGGTACGATAGACTTTGGACCTACACTGTTGGGAGCGGGAGAGAAAAGCGAAATTTTCAAAAGATTCCATTTTGGGAGCGTTTTTTATATAATACATATTTTAATATATTTCGATGCATATATATTAAAAAAAAACATGTATTATGCCAAATTAGGTATAGAAAACATAGATATAATGATTTAATACACATATAACATCAATCATCTAGGAACTATGACTTGTAGCATTGTCATCAAATGATCAATCATCAACAACATCAACAACATCAACCTTCAAATTTCAACATATAGTTGCCATCAACAAACTCTAAAGACTAACAGTCTAACAGATAACATCAACCATGAAATGAGACAAAGCATCATCATATCATATTCAATGAATCAATACCAAAGAGTTGTAAGATCATAAATGATAAGATGATAAGAATCAAGATGTAATCAACAATTTAAAGTTCAAACTTCAAAGTAGGCCATAATGTTTACAAAATAGGCCATAATAAACATGAAATACAAAGTACTCTGATACTATCTAGTAATCTACTAAGTTTTCCTCTAGCCACAAGAAACTTCCAATTTTTTCTCTCGGGTTTTAGGTGGAATAGGAGTTGCTGGAAGTGATCGAGGAACATGAGAAGAAGATGAATGGCCTCCATGGATTGTCGAACGTTGTGAAGCTAAAGGCAAAACTCTTGCTTCTGGAAACCTGCTGGTGGTTGGGGGTGGCATCTCTAATGTATGAATCAGATCACCCTCATGATCACCCAATAGTTCATCCTCCAAGCACTCTAATGCAATGGCTCCATCCTCCACATTAGCCTCCTCTAGATTGTTGTCCCAAGTCAAAAAAGTTTTATCATTCTTGGCCGCTTCACAATAATGGGACAACAACCTCAAGTTGTAGTGCACATAAACCAAACCTTTGGCCCGTTCTATATTCAAACTATTTCTCTTGTCATTGTGGATAAAGCTGTAGGTGCTCCAACACCTCTCTGCAGAAGAAGTATTGACAACCCGTGAAAGCACCCTCATCGCCATTTTATGCAAATATGTTGCACCACTCTCGATCTTTGGTTGCATGCAAGGTACCAAAGACTCCATGTTCACTGATGTATTGGCCCAATTCACTCCGTACTTGAGCACACTCCTCCTCATCAGGGACCAACTTGTCTAATGCAAGCATATACCCATTTTGCATCTCTAGATTTGTGTGTGGTCTTTTCCTAATTACACCGCCAGGTGCAGGTTGGGCCAACCAAGATGGAGAATAATATTTTGGGGTAAGGACATATGCAAGGGCATGGAGTGGAACATTCAAATTATCCCACCTTTTGACCACATGTTTATGAATATGGTCATACAAGATTGCATCTCTTTGCTCAACAACGTCTTTGATTTGACCAAGCATGCTATCCATTTGCTCATACACCTCCCCAATCACTGGTTGATCTGTATCTGCAAAACGAATCATATTATAAACGGGTTTGGTGAACTGTAGAACATATTTAACTTGTGCCCAGAACTGACTATCAAGAATGGTGTCCTCCACCTCCTGAAAGTCATGTCTATCAGATGCGCTTGCAGCACTGTCTTTCAATCCCTGCCATGAATCACTTGAGACCATACTAGCCAATGCCTCTCTTACCTTCAAAAGCCTCATGAAGGTGAGTAGTAGCTAGCAAATCTAGTCTTCGCAATCCTTCAATAGCTCCAATTTAGAGTGATTGCGAAAAATGTTGTGGGCCATGCTATGATTGGTGATAAATTTTATCATTTTCTTACGTTTCTTGTACAAGGCACCAATCCATCGGTAACTAGGGTCCTTCATCTTAACAATATCATGCATCAAAAGGTTCAATTTGTGGACCAAACACCCTGAGCAAAATATGTTGGGATACTTATCCTCAATGATTGCTCCTGCTGCCTTACAATTAGCAACATTATCTGTGAAGACTTGAATGACATTGTATGGCCCAATCGTTTGAATGGTTCAAGTAAAGTTTGTGCAATATTAATACCAGTCTTGTAGCGATTTGAGTAGTCATGAGCTAAAAAGAAGACCGCACCCCTAACAGACACACCAAGAATATTTATCAATGGCTTGCCTTTAACATTTGTCCACCCATCAGATACAATGGTTACCCCATAGTTGGACCAATCATTTGTAAACTTTCCAAGAGCACTATTGATTTTGGCTCTTTCCCTGTCAAGTCCCACGGTTCTAGCTTTGTCATACCCGGGGCTCCTATATTCTTTAGGGGCACCATTGATGGCTTGTACCATTTCATGCCAATAGGGTGAGTGAAGAACATTGAATGGCACACCACATGCATAGAGAAACCTGTAAATTTTTGAATCCACATCATCTCTGCAACCAAGGTCAAGGAAATCTAATAATGTTTTTCGCATAGGCGAGAATCCACTAGCATGGGTGGATGATGATCCAGATCCACTACTAAACAATCTCTTTGGGGATTCCGATTCGAGCCTTGATCTCTTGGAATTGTTTTGAGCGGCCTCTTCTTCCATCCTGTATTTGTTTCTTTCTTTAGCTGACACTTTGTCACATGTTTTGACTCCAGTAGCCTTACCTTGATCACATGGCATAAGGCCATAGAAATGATTTCTCACACGAGTATATGAACATGTGTATTTTTTATTCCAATGGAGGCATGTAAACTTCGTGGTTCCACCCTCTCTCCCTCCCCTAAGCCTTGTCACATACTTCCACAAAGGTGTTGTGTCTTTTTGTTTTTGCCCCTCATCACACTCAATCTCCTCCTCCTCCTCCTCCTCTCCCTCTTCCTCCTCCTTTCCATGGTATGTGCCACTCCCTATCTCTTCACCTTCATCATTGCCACCACCATCATGAGAAGAATCAGAACCAAAAACAAAAACCACATACCCATCATGCTTGTTGATTCAATATGAGAATCACTTCTTGCCTACAATAGAATGATAGAGAAGAAGAAATTGGAAAGAGTAGGAAAAAAACACATACAAGATTTAATATTTTTTTCAAAAACAAACAAAAATTGGGTTTTTAGAGCCTACCTCTTTAGCTCTTCAAGGATGGTTGAATGTCTCGATGGAATCCTTCAATCTTCCTCCCAAGCTCTTACAAATAGAAGCTTTCAATCTCCCCTTCAATCTCACTTCCAAGCTCCTACAAATTTGCTCTCAAACAACTAGCAAAGCCACTCAAAGCCCTAGCAAGATAAATGAAAACAAACAAAGGAGGAATAGAATGAGTCCAAATGGAGTCCAATAGTGTTTATAAAGACTAATTAAACCCTAGCCAATCACTAAAAACTTTTTTTTTTTGCAAAAATGAGAAAATTGGGAAAACAATTCCCTAACACGTGGAATTGCTCAAGGAATGTTTTTGGGAGCGTTTTTTTGGGCCCGGAATCGCTCAGGGAGCGATGCAGAATAGCTTCGGGAGCATCACTCCCTCATCGCTCCCTCAACGATTTCGAATTGGGCAGGGAGCGTTTTTTTTTCCCCGGAATCACGATTGTTCGCAATTCCTCATCGATTCCTCCTAGAGCACGAATCAGGAGCGATTCGAGGGGGGGAGGAGTGATTCCCCGCAGTGTAGTTCTGAAGGAAGCGAGATTCGGGAGCAGGAACGAGGGGTTGGGGGATTAACCTATGTCATGCCTAGTCAAGGCTCTAAAAAGAACAAAATGGGGTTTCAGTGCTTTACAAGATCTAAAACAGGCTCCACTCCGAGATTAATCTCATGAGCTGTAGTAATCTTTGAATCCCTACTTAGCGTAAAAGGGTTTGGATCAAATTCAAACTTATATTGACGAGGAGAATAAACCGTCCTTAGGGCATACGCATCATTATGAGAAGAGTAGATTTTTACCTTAGCTTGACATCCGCATCTCAGTGTAGAGAGCCTCCTTCCTCTTCCTTTGACATACCACCTTCATCATCTCCTCTTGTGAAGGGAAAATGTAATTCCCACATAGTCCTAGTGAATCTATGGAATAATACTTTAGCTCCTTTTCCTCCATCTTCTCAAATACCACATGATTTTATTCTGCTGTACGATTATTCCAATATATATGCATGGAAAATTTGAATATAATTTGGCTGTTTATGCTATGAAACTCTAGATGCTAATTACTTCTCAAAGTACCATATTAATTATGGTTATGTGTATTCATGATATACTTTGCAGGCAAATATTTAATGACAATTTTCAATTTTATACTCTGTAGAGAAGAGGTTCTATAGCCTTTTGGCACACGAACTTGGTGAATTACAAATAGGTTGCTAAGCTTAACCCCCAATTTTTTGACAATTATGGTGGCCCATTTAACTGCAACATAAAGTGTTGTCCTTTTTGCTTCCCTTTTCATAGACATATATATACATGGTTTTCAGTTTATGTGCACTGTTGGTAAGTGTGGCCAATGAGGTATAACTTGTCATTATTGCAGAGTCCAGGGTCCAGATAGTCTTTCAATGGCCATGACTGTAATTTTCAATTATTGTCATCCTGTTGGTACCCTCAACCAGGAAATTATCATTATGGGATCAGATAATCTTTTAGAGGTTCTATTCCCTGTACCTTGAAATTTTGCAAAGTTATAGCCGCCATTATTATGCACTTAAGTAGTGGGAATAAGTGTAAGGTAATATACCTAGTCTCAGTAGTGCAACAATTCTAGTGGAACGATATGATAGTATAGACATGTAGTAGAGTAGCATATCATCATGGATGTCAATAGGCCTTAGCAAACCAAGTTTTATTTGTAAGGCAGTCTCCACCATATTTTATGAAGTTAGCCAATCTCTTGGCTCTACTCCATGTTAACCATGCTGTTGACTGATAAGTACCCCATGCCACAAATGTAGAAGACCTTGACAGTGGTGAAACATCCTTTTTAGTGCAAGTTGTTTCTCCAATAAAAATTTCATAACATCATGCATAGGACTTTTTCACTAATTATCAGAAAAAAGGCCTTATCAAAAGGACAATAGGAACTAATTAGTTAACTTGTTGAGTACAACTTCATTTATCTTCACACAGGGAGTGTGCTATTGTTTTAGCTTTAGGAGATTTTATTGTTATTTTTGTTTTCTAGTTTGTCTGTGACTTGCGGGACTAGCCTGTGGTCTAAGAAACCGTGACCCAAGGGCATCTAAGCCATCAAAATCACCCAAGGATCGAACCCGGCCTGGGTCACACCAACTCTTATCATGGCTGGATTTTAAATGTTTCCTCATGGATACCTTGCGGGGTTTGAACTTGGGTCTCATACAGAATGAGTCCCATCTAAACCACTTGTGCTAGCAGGATTTGACTCTCTTTTTTGAAGGACATGGAGGTGGGCTTTGATCCACTTATGTGTGCATGGGTCATGAGATCAATTAATACAATCTCTTTGGGTGCAACCACACGTTCGACCACTACCTCAAGGTGTTCCCATGGCTTCAAGCTAGGCCCTCACGGGAATTGAACCTTTCCCATTGGTGAAAAACTCTTCACTCATCATCAATGGATCCAACCCCTTTGGGCTTAGGAGATTTTATTGTTAAGGCAGTTGACATGCAGTAATATATTGCATCTAAGTTTGGGTTTCATGATCAATATAGGGGAGACATCATGCCATTTCAATTGCATGAATGTGGACCCAGATATTCAAGTAGTTTCAGAGCATATTCTTTAGTATTTATGTCCTGAATGAGCATAATATGCAACCAGCTCAGGAAGGATAGGGTTCATAAATTTCACAAATATTTTTGCATCTCAACATGTTCTTTGTGTCTTTTTTTGCTTCATTCATTGGTATTTTTGTATTATTACAGCTCAAATGTTTTACTCTATTGTAGATCTTGGAGTTGCATAGACGAGATGGTTTTGAAGTTGGAAATGCTGATAAGATATTTGAGAGCACATCTGCAGACCAGTTAAGAAGAAAAGTTGCATAACTAGAATTTGTACCTGAAAGGATATGAGTTTTGTAAATACAACTACTTTGCCTGCAATGGATTCTGATATTTATGGCATATTCCCGGACATCAAATCTGTCTGGTAATTAGAAATTATTTCCAAGATACTTAAAAACATTAATGCTACTAAGAATGGTTGCAATATCATTGTTTAAACAACAAATATGTTTACCTTTGGCAGTCTCTCAGAAAATTAGATTTACTTCTTTATCCTGTTGCTCTTTGAAAATTGAAAGGTGTGTGTGGTTTTGCAGCTAAAAGGAGACAACTCTTTTTGATGTAAGATAGTGTGGATGTTTCCAGTAGATTGGTTAACTGTTTTCCTGTCAACATTCATCTCTATTGGCAATGGGCCGATGGCTTTGGCTTGGTATTGTTTGATAATTGAGAGTATAAAAACATAGGTCAATGTGCAATATGGTATCTAATTTGTGCTAATTTTATTTTACAAGCAGTTCAAATTTGAACCGACCTCTTTCTGTGGCAGCATGGACCAAGTAATAATGCTATTTTCATTTCTTTCAAACTAATTTTACTGTAGTAAATGAAAATTTTGCAATGGTTATGAAGCTTGCAAGAGCATAGAATTTGTTGTCAAAACTTTGTGGATAACAATATAAAACGTGTACTGGTAAATATTACTATTGTTACTTAGATTTATCTCATATTTGTTAAGCTGAGTACAGACAGAATCTTTGTTGCACAAAGAATTGAAACGGTAAACTGACGAGCAATGCATTTCTGGAAGTGGGGACGGCCAGGTTCCAATGTTGGCTGGAGAAATGGTTAGACAATAGGCATCTATAGAAAGGAAACAATACATTAAGGGCAGGGTGAAGATTTCCAATGATGAAAACATCTTTGTACTTGCAATCTGCCCACAAATCAGCATTCAGCACCATCTGCCCTAATTCTTGCTCTCATTTGGCTTGGAGTCCCTCTACTTGGACCAACTACTGCATGACCCATAAACTGTAGAGCCACTTGTATAATGAGTTCCTGTGGATTTGAGGAGCTTATTTCCATTGTGAGACTTGTGGATAGCTAAGGGGAGACAATAGTTGTCGATTAGCAATTGTGCATTCCTTTGGCAACCACAATCAATGTAGAGTTTCAGTTTTTTGGTAGTTAAAAAGTGATTAGTTTCTATTAGAGTGTGACATGATTTGGGGAGCTAATAGACTTTCTCATTTGAGAGTTTCGACAAGGTCTGTAATACATTGTCAGAAGTGTTCTAGTGGCTAGCCATTCCAGGTTGATAATGCAGCAAATAGACATTCCTCCATTAATCCATACAACAGTCTTTCCTAATATTTCTAAGCAAGACATACAAATAGACTTCTGATATCTTGCTCTTCCAAAACTGAATTCTATGCTGAGATCAGAGTAAATAGATCTGGTACCATAGGCTTTTATCCTTTGGTTCAAATTTCAAAATGACACAAAATTGAGGCCTGCTGGGACTGTGTTTTGCTCTAGATACCATATGCTGCTTCTACAATTTTAAAACTTCTGTGCCATTGCTCCAGTCTTGTTTCACACCAGACAACATAATATTTGAAGACTCATAACTACTCCAGCAACACTTCGTGTCTGGACTCTGTAGATTTAAGAAATTATGGTGTCCACCTTTAGTATTATTATCTAATCACCTGGGATATAGAGTGTGGCTTTACCTTTGTTGTTCCTTGCTTGTGCTGGATGCTCCTCCAAATCTCTTCTAGCAGTAAGAATGTCCGTCAGAGTGTTGATTTTCCCTTTCATTTCTCTCGTCTCCAGACCTTGTCCCTTTATTATCTCCTGCTTGGCCTTCCTCTACTCATCTAGTCCTTCCATCTTGGTTTGTCCATCCTCTTTCCATTCCCATTTTGTAGAAGGGTACCCAGTGAGCACTTCCTTAACTGAGTCCAGTGTCCAATCTGTAAAAACAAACTCAGGTGTCATTGAGCTTATCCTGGACCCTGCCCAGTAATTTGTCCCAGTAGCTCAATTGTATGTCTGAATAAAGAAGTCAATCTCCACAATTGATTTTTATAAGGCTTGCCAAGATTCTTCAGTTCTGAACTTGATCCCAACATGCTCTCATTCTTCCAACATTTCCAGTTATTTGGGTGTGAGAGTTCATAATGATCTGCCTCTCACTTCTTAACACCACCTCCCATTTTTTCACTGGCACTAGTTGGGGGTTTGGAGTAGTGTTGCAAGTATGTCCAATTTCTCTTGAGTATTTCAGGTTTATAATTTTTCCGATATTTTCATAATTCTTCAAGTCTAAGTTTCTTCTTGCTGATTTTTTCCGATAATTTCTGAGTATATTCACCTTCCTCCCTCTTCCTCTCTCTTTGACTTCCCCAAACATGATTTCTCTTTGAATATGCTCCAAGAAAGAGCTCAGGCAGCAATTCAGTCCTTTGAAGCCCTTCATGGGCCTCCTTTACTGGGACTTCTCAGTAAGCAGTCCCAGAATAATGCACGAGCAGTTTAGAGAAGCTTTAAATACTCTTCACCTGAGCAGTCCCAGAATAATGCAGGAGAAGTTTAAAGAAGCCTTAAATACTCTTCACTCACAACAAGTCTAAAAGATTGAATAGCCTTAGAACCATTGAAGCCAAATGAGATGTGTTGAAGGAGAGATGGATTACCTTGAGGCCCAACCTGTTGATTTCTACAATGCCTGGCAGAATTACATTTAGATCCAGGCTGAGGCCGACTGGAAATACTAAAGTTCCCTGCCAGATAGACACAGCACGTGGAACCAAATTACCAAAACTAGAATATGCGTTAGGACTTAGGACATGACCCACATCTGGACCCCTGTAACTACCTGTCTGAATATCCTCTCTACAATCTCTGTGCTTCGCCTTGAACTTCCGTGACTGGATCTCTATCCATTGCCATAATAACGATAAGTGGAATGAAGCTACTTATCCTATCATTGTTGGATGTTGACCTTCGTCCTCATTCTTGCAGTGATAATATTTATTCATATGATTGCTTTGATCTGGTAGGTATGATCAGTTTTGATATTGAAAGCACTTTGGAGATTTGTCCTGATGGCTGGTGTCCACTTGTCTAGATCCACTCTAACTTCCCCTGATCTCCAAGGCATCAGCATCAACAATTTAGCTATCCAGTTAATCCTTTCAATGACTTACAATTCATTATTAAGTACATGCATACAATATGGAGTTCAATAGGTTAACCTGCTCTAAGCCAATAACCCCACTACATGACAATGAGTTTCATCAACGACTGCTTGTACTTGGAGAATCCAACCTCCCCCAACTAGTAAAAATTGCTCAATTTTGGATCTTGTGAGTGTTAGGTTTTGAATGGAAAACAAGCCACTCACAATGGCTTCGTCCTCGTTCAATTTCCCCTTAGCTGTTCAAAGCCTAGGGGATGTGTGGAACTTTGGTTTCATGTTGCATAGTAAATAATTCTTACTTGTGTTTCGTCTTCTATTCATTATTTTTTCTATGTCAATAGCCAAGTCATTGATTCATGGTTTAGCTTTATCGGACCAGGTTGATTTTGCAAAACATACTTTTAATATATAATCCCCTCTTCCAAGCATGTACTATCATAACATTATTTTAAATTTTCTCCTATTTTTGGCAAATGGTTAATTAAATCACTCTTAAATGGCAACTTTATCCTGTCTGCCACTTTGTTTATTTGTAAGGTTAGTTTTTGTTCAATGGAATGCAAAAATATATGTTTTTCATGTGTTAGGAGCGCATATCGACTGCTACAGTGAACTATATAAGGATGAGGTGGATATCAGTTTTTTAAGAATTTCATCATCGCAAAAAACCACTATCATTTTCACTTTATTTAATGATGCATTGTTACAAGCATATTTGTTAGTAGCAAGATGAGTATTCTCAGCATTTATCAGAGTTGCCTTTGGATCATCTGTTGGCTCCGAAAGATTAAACCAACTCATTCTCGATGGTCTATCTTGATTAGATATGATCTCATTCTGGGAAAATATGATAATAAAATATTTTACAAGCAGAATAAGATAAATATTTCTCAAGTCTTATGGAGGATTTGTTCCATTTGGGAAGGCAGAGGAAGGCAGGGAAAAGACATCTATTTCTGAAAATCTGTGTTACTACCCTCTGCGTGTGGACTTCCCTTGGCATTTGGTTGCCGTTTGGAAGACCCCATCAGGAAAACAAACCCTTTTCCCTCGTTTATATTTTTCCCTTTTTTGTTCCTTTTCTTTAAAGAAGTAGTTGAAGATTCCTAACACTATTTTTCAACAATAGATAAGTGAATGCCCGATGGATGAATGACTGCTTGAAAGAATAGAGGTTAGTTTGAGAAAAAGTATGCAAGAATAGATCTCAGAATTTATTGTTGAAAATTCAGATAATGACATCAATTATGTTCCCCTTTCTTATCATTCAAACCTGAAATTATGTCCCGAGAGGTGTGAATTGAAAGCAGCATTGGTAGCAGATGTGCTTGGATTGATCTGCTGGTGAGAGTTTCGGGTACCTGGCATTGAGAAGAATTACAGCCATCAGAATAACCCTGACATTTTGGCACTGTTACTGTTGTTATCTAAGTGTACTGGTTCACGGTGTTTGGTATTTTGATTTTTTTTGGGTGAGCCAGTCCTTGAGTTGATGATCATTCTCCATCACCCCAATATTAACATATATTGCATGTGGTATTGATTCGAAATGGATCATTATAGGATTTGTCATCTATTTTGGCTCTTATTGGGTGGAGAAATTTAATGAATTGGTTTGTTGGGCCCATTTTAGGGGGCAGGTCTCACTTTGCAGATTTGAGGTCCATAACCATTTGAGGCATGTTTGAGGGTCTAAATGATGTTTTTTGGGGTCAAAACTGCATCACTTGCACCATGTCTCTTGGCACGATTCTACACTCTGAGACCTTTTCAATGTTCCTAGAATTGCCTTGAATAAAGACCATATGAAGATGTTATGCCTCCTGCAAGTTGACCGACAATTGACCACCATGATATTGAGTGGATTCCACATCAGCTCTCATTTTTCACACTTTGTGGAGCTAGTCACGTGTGGACTTTCACATTCTAGAACGTCCAATAACCTAACTCTAATAGGGAATCGAGGCATGCAAAAACCCCAAAATGAACCCTAGATTGCTATCGAGTTATGTTGAATATCGAGCCGACAGGAGAAGAAGGGGTTCCATTCTTACGATGTTATTGTATTGTTCCATAGTTGAGCAACAACACGAGTGGATATTAGAGCAAACAAGAGGGAGCAGGAGATCATGTAGTAGCCTTTCTGGCTGCAATATCTTGGGTAATTCCATAGAGAGTACCCATTCCTTTGTATTTGCATTCAACATAAAAGAACAAGGCATAGTCCTCATTTATAGTTGGGTTTTTCCCCATAGTGGGTTTTGCCAAGGTAAATCTTGTGTTGATTGTGTGGATTTTTTTTTCTTTTTTTATAGTTCCACTTTATTTAGCATCCAGTGGAAATAAACTAATAAAAAGAACTAAGTTGTAAGATCCGTTGTGATGAACTGTTCTAGTGGAATATCCATGGTAGTTTAAGGATCATATTGGTATCAAGGTAGTTTTCTTTTGGATTTTGTAGGAAATCACAAGATCTAGTGGCAGAATAAAGAAAAAGTCTTCAAACCCTAGCCATGGCAGATGAATCTGGTGTAGAAGCAACAGATGATTATGAGTAACGATTTACGACGCTTGAAATACAAGTCGCCAATATTATACGCAACATGTCAATCTTCATGGAAACTCTAGAGAGAAATTTTGGACCTTTCGGTGACGTTGGAGGCTCTAACTCAAAGATTGAATCAGAGCAGAAATTGGAAGATAAGGGTGACCCAGAAAAGGAGTCGAGGAAAGATCCCAAGAAAGAGCAACCAAGTTCCATTGCCATTACCCCTTCCTAGTCTTTGTTAACACCATTATTTATCAAGGGGGTGAAAGACCATGGTGGAGAAGAAAAATAATGGTTGTTTGGATACTTTGGTTAAAAGATATATAGTAAAAATGGGACTATAGGCAAAAAAGCGATTAAGTCACCGAAGATCATAAGCCGCGATGGGAGAAGGAATAAAATCAATGGCTGATATTCTCTCCACTCCTCAGAGATGCAAGGAAGATAAAGGTTTGGTCCGGGCGCTTATCGGGCACACAGATCAGCGGCCATCAAGTTGTTTCGCGCAGATCCACGGTCTATATCCAATCCGCTTCGTGAAGTTGCATCCTGGTTAAAATGACACAATCCGGCGGAATCGGGTACATGCTACTCAATCCAATGGCGGAGAGGTGAAGTCGGATCACATCCACGGTTGAGATTGATTCCGGAGCCAGAGCCTGCACGACCGATAAACCTAAAGCGCCCAGCGGAATGAGTTATCCGGTGATCGATCTGACGGTTGAAGATCAAAGTGAATCAAATCAACGGCTATTATGATTTTCGGAGAGTGAACTAGCGCGGTGGATAATTCCGAAGTGCCCAGCGGAATTTGGTACGTGGCATATGATCCGACGGTGGAAAGTTAAAGGCGTATCACATCAATGGCTGAGGATGATTCCGGGGATCAAAGCTGCACGACGGTTAAAGTGACGGAGCCCAGTGGAATTCGGTACGTGTCACCCGATCCAACGACTCATGATAAAAGGCGATTTCGTCGACGGTGGGAGATCATTCCGGGATGGAGACTGGCACGTTGTTTATCACCAAGGCGCCTGGCGGAACGGAGTACGTGGCACACGATCCAAAGGCCAGAAATTAAAGAGAAATCAGATCTAGGGTCTTAAATGAAGCCGAAAAATAGAAGTGCACGGCAGTTAAGAATAAGTGGTGGTTGCGGAAAATAAATGTTGTCTACGTGGCGAATTGTGTGGTCCTATAAAGGCAGGGTTGACCTCTCCAATGATTATTTTATTTGCTCGGGACCCAGCGAAAAGGACTTGGCGATTTGGGAGCTTCCATTTGTCAGTTCCAGGCACGCTCCGAGCACACGCCTCCACAGTAAGCCAGGTAGGACTTAAACCCTGTAACTCCTTCGTCCAATTACCATTGTAAATTAAGCAATGGACCAAGGGAGAGAGATTCGAGTGTCTGGTCAGGTCGTGGACGATAGAGAGGAATTTTTAGTAGACAGACACAGGGGCGTGTGCGACCCCTTCCTATCCACAGGGAGCGTGTCCGGCAGCAAAGAGAAATTGTGGTCTTATTACTCACAGGGGAGTGACGTTCTGAATGTATGCAAGTCTTTTTTGTACCATTTCGCCCTTGAGCAAACCCTCCACTTCCCAGAATTTGCCGAGTGGTGTGCGGTGAACTATTCTCCCTCTCAGAGGATTATTGTGAGTCGGTCCGCGTCCAAAATACTGTGTAAAATTGATGCTTCAATCGTCAGAGAAAACCTTAGTCTGCCCGAAAATTACCCTGTAAATCGTGAGTCTGTAAATGAATCTGTCCTTGCTGAGTTTTTCAAAAATTGTGAAAGTGAAAGTCGCTGTCAATTCTTGTCAAGTATCCTGAAGGAAGGTCAGTCCCTTGAAGGTCTTTTCTTGCCTTATCCCTTGCACATTTTTAGGACTGAAGTGCGATTGGTAATGTCTCTGGTCTGTCAAGTGTTAGGTCTAGATGACGATTGTCATATAGGTGATGTCATCCTTGGTTTCTTATTAAGAATAAATTCTTTAAGCCCTGAGTCCCAGTCAGTCCCTGGGCTTAATTTAGATGAATACCTTGCCGAAGCGATCCACCTTCAGTTGACTGAGTTTCCCAAGGTCAAGTTCTTTAGGTTTCAAATATACTTGCTTAACATGCTATTATGCTCTAATGTTACTGAATTGAAATTCTTAAGTACTCTATGCTCTTCTGATTTGCCCAAGCAAATCAACATGTTCGAATTTGCTAATTCGATCATGTCCGAAATGTACAAAATGTTATTTGATGAGGACCTGCCCCGTGTCCTAGACGAGATGAGATACCTAATGCAGTTGTCACCCGAAGATCGGGTGGGGGACTGGTTCCTGTACAGAGGTTACACAGTGTTAAGAATATATGGCTTTACTGGTCAGCCTTATAGGCTACCCTCCTTCTTGACCCCAAGGATTTTCGCACTAGAGTTCATGAGGCAGAGATTGCTGTCTAAGGAAGAGCACTTTGGTGCTTTCAAAAAATATTTGAACATTAAATTTCCACTTAAAGTCGGCCCTTTCATTTTTAAAGGTAAAGGCGCCCTGGCTTTTATAGAAAAGTTGTTGGAGAATATGGATTTCATAAAAGATGTAAATGTGAATTACGACCCCCACCATGTGATCTCATTGAGAAAACATGCCAACAAGAATAAACCATTTGAGCATCAGGCTATTGAGGGGTTAGCTGAAATGGCCAATTTGCTGCAATATACTGACAGGTCAAATTCTGATGAAGAGACATGCTACACCTGTCACAGCGACCCAAATAACAGAAGGTGCTGGTATTGTGGTCAAGAGGAGTTTGTCTGAAACTGAGAATATGGATGTAGACGAGGAGGGGCCCCATAAAAGGGCAAAGCTACTTGAAAGTGGTGAAATTGTAGATGAGGAAGTTTCTGATGGTTCCAAAAAAGTTGCCCTAGTTCCCATGAAAGCGGTGCAAGTAAGTCAATTCTCTTTTAAAAATGTGGAGAGTGATGTAGACAGTTCGGAATTATGCCACATGTTTAAGTCGAAGGAAGAGCTCAAAACTAGCTACATGGAGAAGAGGAAACAGTCTATGGAGGAAACGAGAAATTTGCTCCCGAAGGTGAGAAGTTTGTACAATTCGAAAACCTCTCTGTTCTCTGCTAGAGATGCTGAGAGGAATACTTTTAAAATGGCTATGGTAAGCGACAAGAAGATGTCTGAAATGGAGATCCGGTTAGACAAAATCAACACTTCGGATAAAATTCAGCTCCACAAACAGACCACCGATATCATCTACTCAGACTTACTACAAGCCATGGTGAGGATTAATAAATTGCAAGTTTTGATAGACAAATTGGAAATTCAGTTGAAACATGAGAAAGTGGAAAATAAAGCAAATGTTGTTCAGATTAGGAAGCTGCAGACAAACATTGCTAGTTCAGACAGTACCCAGGCAGTCAAGAGGTTGTTAGAGGAAAATGATAATGCACTCCAGGTCCTGAAGAAGGAACTGAAGATCCCAGGTGCTGAACATGTTCAGTCATCTGAGTTACTAGCTCTCCAAGAAGAGAAGGATAAAGTCCATCAAGAAATGATGGAGTATAAAGGAAGAGCTGGAGAGCTACAGGAAGAAAAAGAGAAGTGGGAAGCCGAAAGGGAGGAACTGTTATCCCAAATCTCCTTGATGAAAAAAGATCAGAATGAAGAGAAGGAGATTATGGAAGAGTTGATGAGCCAGACTCCCATCGGCGAGGACTTGTCTATTGTAAATATCCAGAAGCCATTAGATGATTTCTCTACTGATGATTTGTTGGTGCCAATGTCCCAGGTGAGTTTGAAAGAAGAAGCAATCAAAGATTTGAAAGCAGAGAATGAAAAGATGAAAGCTGAATTGGCCAAAGTAAATGAAAGCAAAAAACAAAAACTGCAGGACAAGAATCAATTACAGAAGAAATTTAATGAGCTAAAGGAAAAATGCATTGGGAAAGGCCCTCTTCAGGGGGCAAAACATATCATTTGGGATACCTTGTGTATAGAGATTACCAAGTTCCGGCACTATCTGAATTTTATTGATGATTTGAATATAATGATAAATTTGGCTCACCAGAGATTAAAACTGGTAAACGAACATATGGAGAAAAGACCTCTTGTTACAGCTCAGAACACACTAAATTTTCTAAATTCACTGTCATATCAGAAGTTGCAGGAATTGGGCATAAAGCACAGAGTATCAATAGTGATGTGGGCAAAGAAAATCATCCATAAGCATCACTTAATCAAAACGGTCCAAGATAAATCAGAAGGATTGTTGCTGCAGGTTAATAATTTTAAACAGGAGTTTAAAGAACTGTTCGAGGACGGATTGCCTTCTTTCTGGGATGGAGAAGGGTGGATGTTCGCACAGGAACATTATCATAACCTGCTTGTTCAGTGCCGCATGGACCACTCAAAATTCAATGATTTGGAGAAAAGCCTCACAGGGAAGACTATTGTGGATATGCTCACAGAAGATTTCGAGATTCTGCAGAAGTTCGCCATCATCAGAAGCAGATTGCCCAGAAAGTCCTATGAAGCATATATGGAGCTCGAAGTAGCAATTCAGGAAATGATGGAGTGTGACACCCCAAGTTCGGAGCAGTGGAAAGCTGTGGAGCGGTTTGGAAAGACGAAGTATATTCTCCATCCCTAGGAACATGTGTCATGCACTGAAGAGTTGATGGGGCAAAGACGTGGAGCTGATGGGCGAAAGTTTGTTATCAAGTTGATTTGTACTTTATGATCTGTTAGGATTGGAGTTGTAACAAACTTCCTAGGGGTTAGGAATTCAGTTACAAACTCTAAATTAAGCCGATCATTCTGTTATTGATCTTCTTGTTGGAGCACCGATCATTTTATGTATAAATATGCATCTTTTTTAAGAGATGGGGGTTGGAACCCATCGGGTGGTGAATAATTTTGGAGAACATATCTGTTTTTGGAATAACCAAAGTGAATGCATGAGGTTTTGTCAGAGATTCATGTGTCGTTGATATTACAGTCTGTGCTTCTTTCTTTATGTGATTGTATTTCCTTTGTGTAACACTCCATTTTGTTTCTTCCTCGTATCTAGAAAATAGCGTTAGATGATTGGAATTCATGTGTTTATGCTCTGGTCATCGTTTCAGATATTATATGATTTTTTCTGCTAAAGTTGATATAGAACTCATCCTTGTTGATGCTCTGTATTGATGCGTTGTTTCTTCATCTCTTCTGTTCCACCTGAATCAATTTGAATGACTGTGATGATATGATTACCTTGCCTTTGATGAATATCATGTATATGTCTTTGTGGTATCTTTATATTGTATATGACTCCATGCCCAATGGTTATGTGATTGTTTCAGCCAAATACATAAATCTTTGAATGTTATTTTATATCTGGTCCTGTTAAATCTTTATTGAGAAATCTCTCTCTGGAAGAAAATACCAGTTTCTTCCTAAAGTGGTTTTGCTGTTACCTTGGAGTTTACCTTTTACAACCTGGGTACATTCTGAGTGCTAATAGTCTTTATTTAAGATGGAAGTGAAAATCAATATCAAGTTGTACCAACGTGAGATTGATGCTTTAAAGTTGAATAATTGGTTGCAACAATTAGAGGTCTATTTTAGTATCCACAACACAGATGAAGAGCATAAAATTTCATTTTCTCGATTGAAATTAGAGGGCCATGCATTAACTTGGTGGGAAAGTCACACATAGGCACTTAGGATGGAGGGTGATCTACTAGTAACTAAGTGGGATAATTTCAAAACCCTCATTGAGTCATAATTCTAGCCTATTGAGTTTGTAGACAACAAGTGAATCCATTGGCATTACTTCAGGCAAAGGGAACGGTAGAGTGTGCAAGAGTACACCATCGAATTTAGGGAGATGGCTATCATGTTGGGTATCTTACCCAAGAATCTAGATATACTCCTCAATGTTAAATAATCTCATAAAACTAGCGTAAACTCAGCTAGCGATTTCAACAAATAATTACTCCAAAACTCAGATTTTAGTCTTTGATAAAACTTCAGTTACCCACTATACTTTTTATGAACTGAAACACATAAAGACTAAGTTGGATAAATTTTGCAGTGGAAAAAGTATTGAACAACATACATTTAAATGCACATTGGACAGTGATTTGGTCTAGGACCCTGGAAAAACCCCCTAAGAATCAAATCTTAGAACTTACAACAGCAATAATATACAACATTAAATGTTACAATACAGTACATAAATTTTCTTGAAATCTAGGCCAAAAAATCACCTTGAAAATTGTGCTATTTGCTACCTACGAAAACATGCTCAACTGACTGTGCAGGTTGTACGACCCAGGACAATCACTCAACAAACCAATAGACTCAATTTATACACTCAGTGACTTCAGCAGTATGTCCTCTCTCCATTGTACGAATTCTCTAGCAATAAATGTTGTCAAACTGCCTAAAAAACTATGCCTCTTGCCTCATTTTTTGTGTAGACCCAAACAACTGTACCGCCCCACCAAACTGTACAATACAACTTGCTCATTAATGGCTATAAGTTTCCTTGGGAAATGTCCCACTTGCCTTGGGATTTGTGCCCCTTCTTGTTGCGACCCCTTCTCTCCTATTTGTTGCACAACAAAACAATCTCTCTTGGAACTCGAGTTTCTCACCACGCTGCTCCTTGGAACTCATTCCTCTCCAAACTCCTTGCTTTGGAATTTGTGCCAAAATGAGTCTCATGAAATCTCTTTTATCATTAAATTAGGGTAAACTAGCATGTATTTTCAACTTTTAGGGCCCATATTCGATCTTGGCCCACTAGATCGACGAATAAGATTCAATTTCAAGTTCACTTAAATCTCTTAAGTGAAACTATATAAAAATCATGTCACATTTGAAAAGTCACTTCGCCCTAAAATTTAAAAAAAATGCATTTTAATATTCTAAATTCACTTTGTAAAGTACAACTCACTTTAATAATATAAAGTCACTTTAAAAACACATTTAATAATATCCGTATGTCATTAATGAGACCCCATGTGCTCGGCCCCCTGCACTTAGGCACATTATGCAGTAGTAATTTCGAGTTTCCAAAACTAACACGTCCTCTTAGCGAGGGAGGTACTGCTGGCACCTCCTCCACCTAGATTTGTCTCCAGCCTCTTCTCTCCAACTGCTGAAGTTGCTCCCTCTGAAACTGAAGGTCCCTCATCTACCTGCCCTAGATCATATGTTAGAGATTTGCGCTAGATAACTTTAAACTGAGAGTTCTCTTCACTCTCCTGCTCATTCTCAAGAGTCATTTCATACCAATTCGGTCTCCTCATTGAGCTAGAAGAATCCTCTCCATTGGTTTCCACTACTGCTGCCACTAAATTTGGCATCCCACCAAACTCACCATCAACAAGATGACCCAATACTTGGTATGTCCTTCTGTCTTTGATGCCTAGCACTCTTACTGCATCCATGACCTCCAATATCATATATATAATAACCTATCCACCGCAGTGAATCGGACCGCGTATTCGTCATGCTCTAGAGCTAACACTGAGAGCAAGTTCTTTCTCAACTTTGGAACACAACACTTTTCCCACCTCCATATAACCACAAGACTCGAACTAGAATAGAACACATCCAACTCCTTCTACTGCATGGGTGATGTCAAACCCATCCTCTGCAAGTATAACTCTGTCAATATCTGTCAACTTCAGGAACATAGATCGTATTCCTGTCATATGGAGTGTTGCCCCACTGTCCACATACCATGCTCTAGTGTCCACACTCTCGACAACACTGCTACTCGAGACAATACTCACCAAGGATAATTCCTTCTCAAACATCCTATTGTACTCTTCCACTTTAGATGATACTACAACTGCCTTCTTTTTCTTGTCCTTTGTCTTCCCTTCTTTTTATTGGGACATTGGCCTGCATAGCGGCCAAAACTCTGACAAGCTAAGCACTTAACCTTGCTCATGTCCTTCTTGAACTTGGTTCCACTGCTCAAGCCCTTCTTCTTTCCCTTAGCTGAAAGGGTCACATCCTACTCATTATCCCCAATCTATTGGCATGTGTAATTGGAGCTTAGTCTCATCTCCTCTTGTATGAAGTCATCCCAAAGTCTAGTCCATGTCGGCATGTTCTCTATGGCAACAATTGCTCGCGCAAAATCCCACCAAGGTTGTCAGAAGTCATTCAAGGCACTTCTCACCAACTCTGCTTCTTCCACTTTCTTGCCAACAAGCCCCAACTCATCATGTACTTGTGAAATTTGGGTCAGGTATGATGTGACATTCTCGGTCTTGGCCATCTTGGTGTTCTGTAACTTCTCTCTCAAGCATTTTTTGGTTTTGATTGTTGCTTCGAAACAACTTTATCAAAGCAACCCACATCTCATAGGCATTCTTCTTATCAGTCACATGAGATATCAAGTGGTTTTTTACTGCATCAAGAGGCATTAAGCATTCACATTCTTCTTGTTGTACTCATCCAAGCCATCAATAGACATGGGAATCATGACAACTTCATTGGCTATTTTCCATAATTCAAGTTCCTCCAAAAGTAAAGAGACCCTCTCCTTCCATGGAGTGAAGTTGGACTCTCCCACAAGCCTCTCTTCAAACCGTAAGCCAAAGATTACAAACATATTCACCAACCAACCAAGAAACAACTCTTAAATCTCAACAAATCACTTGCTTCTCGTTGTGTCAAAAAATCATTACACGGTTGTACCAACCAACAATGCTCTTGCACACACAACTGCTAAACTTCAACACACAACTGTAACTAACAACAAAACACAAGCACACACAACCACCGCAATCTTCCCATTTTCATACTCAGAGCCCCAACTTTGATACCATGTTAAATAATCTTATAAAACTAGCAGAAACTCAACTAGCGCTTTCATCAAACATTTAGTCCAAAACTCAGATTTTAGTCTCCAATAAAACTTCGGTTACCCACTATACTTTTTATGAGCTAAAACATAGAAAGACTAAGCCTAATATTTTTTGTAGCATAAAAAGAATTGGACATCCGACATCTAAATGCACATTGGACACAGGTGATTTTGGTCTAGGACCTTAGAAAAACCCCCTCAGGGGAAAACTAACCAAGAGAATTTTATTATTGAGCAATAGTAAAATATCAGAACTTACAACAACTGTAATATGCATCATTAAATGTTACAATATAGTACATATTTTTTCTTTAAATCTGGGCCAAAAAATAAGCTCGAAAAATGTGTTATTTGCTGCCTAGGAAAATATGCCCAACTGACTAAGCAGATTGTATGGCCCAAGACAATCACTCAACAAACCAGTACACCTCGATTTCTACATGCAGTCACTTCAGTACTATGGACCATCTTTGCTGTAGGAATTCTTTTACAATAAATGTTTTCAAACTGCCTCAAAAATTGTGCCTCTTGCCTAATTTTGTGCAAACCCAAATGACAGTACGACCCCACCAAACTATATAGTATGGCTTGCTCGGTAGTGGCTGTAAGTTTCCTTGGAAATGTGCCCACTTGCCTTGAGATTTGTGCCCTCTCCTGTAGTTATGCCTTCTCTCTCTTTGTTGCTCAACAAAACACTCTCTTGGAACTTGAGTTTCTCAACAAGCCACTCCTTGAAACTCATGCCTCTTCGAACTGCTCACTTTGGAATTCATGCCAAAATGAGTCTCAAAATATCTTTTATCATTAAATTAGTGTAACTGGCACGTCTTTTCAACTTCTAGGGCCCATATTCGATCTTGGCCCATAAGAATGACGAATGAGATTTAATTTCAAGTTCACTTAAATCTCTTAAGTGAAATTATATAAAAAAACACATTACATTTGAAAAGTCACTTCATCCTAAAATAAAAAAAAATGTGCACTTTAATATTATAAAGTCACTTTATAAAGTACAACTCACTTTAATAAAGTACCTTTCACTTTAATAATATAAAGTCATATCATAAAGTCACTTTAAAAACACATTTAAGAAAGTAATTTTATGTCATTAATGAGACCTTATGTGCTTGGACCCCTGCACCTAGGCACATTACATAGGAGTACCTTCGAGTTACCAAACTAACACTCAAGTATCTATGGGGTATACGTAGTCATTTACAAAAGAAAGTGATGCTCTTCAAACCCAAGACAATTGATGAGGCCTATGTGCAAGCACAATACCTGGAAAATATAGGCCACAAGAAAGGGAAGCCAAGCGGTTCTAAAGAAAAACAGAAACAAGATACTTCCAAAGAAGTGAAGAAGTGGAAAAGATAAGAAGACTACAACCACGACACATCAGTGCAAGGATTTGAAAAACCATTGTAACCATCATAACATCGATGGACACACTGAAGAAAAGTGTTGGAAGCTACATCCAAAGTTGAACCCTAAGAACCAAAAGAAGGATGCTAAGAAGAAGAACCTTCTAGCAACAGATTCAAGCAAAACCATAGAGTGCAGCTCAGATGTGGATTCGAAAATTGTTTGCACTTTAGTGTAGAAGAAGGTGAATCTGAGTAGCCTTCATCACAAGGAAGAGAAAGAGATGACGAAAGTCTCCCATAACAAGATCTAGATCAAGAAAACCAAGGTAGATGTTCTACTCGATTTCGTTCACAGGGCAATATCATAGCAAAAGATTCGATAAGCTTGGATTGGAAGTCCACGATCATCCTAGCCCCTATCCATTTGGATGGGTAAATAAGGATATATAACTTAGAGTCAGAAAAGGCTGAAGATTAAATTTTCCATAGGTGCAGATTATATTGATGAAGTGGAGGTAGACATAGTACCTCTTGATGTTTGTAGTGTAGTGTTTGGAAGTCCCCACATGTATAAGAGGGATGTGATCTTCATAAGGAGAGAAAACCAATACTACTTGATCAAGGATGGGAAATATTTTATCATCAATGCACACAAATGTAAATTGAAGATCTCTTTGGTAGGTTCTAACCAAGTGAAAAAACTAATAAGTTCAAGTAGAAAGTTTGTGTTGTTTTTCTTAATACATAATCAACAAGAAGGTGAATCAATAAAAGTAAAGGCATCTCTAGAGAGATGTACCAAAGAGAAAAAACATCAGTTAGAGAACCTTTTGCAGGCATACAAAAGTGTTCTAGGAGCCTAGAGGGCTACCTCCTAAGAGGGAAGTGGAGCATGAGATACAACTACTGCCATATTCTCCATTGTTGAACATCGGACTGTACATATAATTTGTTCTAAATGTAGACGAAGTGAAGAATTTAGCTGCAACAACTGTTGGATTAGGGAGTAGTCTGACAAAGCACCTCACCTTGTGGGTCACCTATTATCATAGTACCCAAGAAGGATGAGACTTGGAGGATGTGTATTAACTATAGAGCTCTGAATAAGATTACCCTCAAGAACCGATAGCCTCTACACAAGATTGATGATTTGTTAGACCAATTGCCTCATGCCAAGTACTTCACCAATTGACGCATGCCAATTACTTCACCAAGCTGGATCTCAAATTGGGATACCACCACGTACGAGTGAAGGAAGAAGACACATGGAAGACCATCTTCAAGACTATGCAAGGTCTATATGAATGGTTTGTAATGACTTTTGGTTTGGGTAATGCACCAACTACATATATGTGCTTGATGAATGATATATTACATCATTTTATAGATTCATTTGTAATAGTATATTTAGATGATATATTGGTTTATAGTTCTACTTGGGAAGAACATATCTCACTACATCTCAAGCAGGCCTTGGTGACCTTGAAGAAACATCAACTACTAGCAAACATTAAGAAATGTGAATTTGCTCAGTAGTTATTGATCTATATGGGGTATGTGATTGGGAGAGGAGAACTTAAAATTGATCATACAAAGATGGAGGCCATCACTAAGTGGCCTACTCCTACGAATGTCATTGAAGTTAGGATTTGTTTTGGGGCAACAAAATACCTTCAGAATTTCATACATATTTGATTTTGGCTACACCTCTCCATTTTGTAACAATCAACAAGAAGGGGTTTCGGTGTGGAAGGAATTAACATAAATATTTTGAAGAGATCAAATGAAATATCATCTAGGAACCAATTCTCAAACTTGCAAAAGCCTTTTGAATTGGAGACAAATGCAAGTGGGTATGTTATGGGAGCGGTTTTGATGCAAGGAGGGAGGACAAAATGCTATCAGTCCAAAGTGTTCCATGGCAGTGTCCTGAACTACCTTACATATGATAAGGAACTCTACTCCTTGGTTCTAGTTGTTAAGAAGTGGAAGGACTATCTGATGGGAAAGGAAACCATTATTCACATTGATTACCAACTACTACAGTATTTGTAGGCCCGAAATAAGTTACAACAAACTCAACACTACAAGTGGATGAGATTTTTACAACAATTCCATTTAATCTAGAAGGGAAATACAAACAATATGGAAGACATGCTCTCAAGGACACCTACAACCAAGATCATTGCTTTGGATACTCTTATGCATATGGAGCCTTTCAACCATGATGCACCAAGGAGGAATACATAGAATATGAGGACTTCAAGGAGGTATTTCAATAGATACAAGGCCAATTCCATGTAGAAGAAGGTGACATAAAGGCTAACTATCATAGGATGGGTTACTTCACAAGTTGGACAAGTTATGTGTTCCTAAAGGTGAGAGATTGCAACTCACGAGAGAGGTTCACACCTCCAAAGTGGCATGGCATTTTGGTGTTGGAAGACAATTGCCAACTTACAAATATATGTTTATTGGCCTATAATGCAAGAAGATGTAGCTCATTTTATTAGAGGATGCATACTTTGATGTAGAAGAAATCCCAATAATAGGAAGAAAGGTCTATACCATCCCTTACCTATTCCTACGATACCATGGGAGAGCATCTCAATGGATTTTGTGGGTGGTTTTCCAAACACTAGGAAGGGACATGATTATTTGTTTATGGTAGTTGACATATTTAACAAGATGTGCATTCTTATGCCTTGTAAAAAGACCATCAAAGGACAAGAAGCAACAAATATGTTCTTTGAACATGTCTAGGTGCACTTTGGGATACCAAGGAATACCATCTCAGACAGGGATACCAGATTTCTCAATGCGTTTTGGACTATACTTTGGGAAAAGATGGACACTAAGTTGAAGATATCTATAACCGTTCCATCCACATACAAACGGGAAGACACAAGTAAGTCAATAGGTTGTTGGTGTAACTTTTGAGGGGTTACAATCAGAAGCATACGAAGACTTGGGATGAAAATTTGATCTACATCCATCACTCTTATAACATAGTAGTCCACACTTCCATTGGAAAGTCCTCTTTTGAAACTTGTGTTGTGTATCTACCACCTTCACCTATAGATGTTGTTTATGGAAAACAAGGGGGAGTGAGGGAAGACACCACCGGTGAAGCATTAAGAGCTGAAAATTTACTGATAAGATCAGACAAATCCATTTAGAAGTACAAGAGGTAGAGAGGTCATAGAAATAGTACAAGGTAAGGCACGACCAACACAATGTTGAGAAAGCATTCAACACAATGTTGAGAAAACATTCAAGGTGGAAGACAGAGTTTGGTTGCACTTGAATCAGGAAAGAATACAAGGTCCTGGAAAGAATATTAAGACATTACAATGTGGTCCTTTTGAAGTGTTGGAGAAGGTAGAAGATAATGCCTACATACTCAATATACTCCCGCATATGCTCATTTACTTAGTAGTGAATGTGGAGAATCTAACACTCTATGAACCTTCCATGTTGGACTAGGAACTTGAGCAAGTCTTACTTTCTATAGAAAACCTAGCACCAGAGGCTCAGCTAGAGTTAGCAGTAGACACAATTTTGTTGGAAAAAGTCCAAAACAACCAAGCAATGACAGTATGAACTCTGGTAGGTGGGGTTATAAGGATAAATTCCAAGAAAGGATAAATGGTACTCCAAAAAGAAAGTAGAGGAAAAATTTACTCACCTCATTTAGTAAAAAATTTTGGGGACCAAAAACATCCCAAAATGGGGAAGTGTGATCCGAAATGTATTAATATATAATTTTTCATCTATTTTGGTGCTTACTGGGTGGAGAATTTGATGGGTTGGCTTGTAGGACCCATTTTGAAGCATGTATCACTTTGCAGATTTCGGGTCTAGAACCTTCTAGGGCCTGTTTGAGGGTCTAAATGATGTTTTTGGGGTCAAAATTTCATCACTTGTGCCATGCCATTTGACATGAATCTACACTCTGAGGCCTTTCCAATAGTCCAAGAATTTCCTCAAACATAGTCTATATGAAGAAGTTATGCCTCCCACAAGTTAATCTATCTAGTTGACCACCATAATATCGAGTGGATTCCACTTCAACTATTATTGCTCACATATGTGGAGCTAGTCACATGTGGAATTTCAAGAACACTCTAGAAGGTACAAAACCCTAACCCTATTTGGGAATCGAGGCATGCAAAAACCCTAAAATGAACCCTATACGAGTATCGAGCTATGTTAAATACTGGGTCGATAGGAGAAGAAGGGGTTCTATTCTTATGATGTTATTGTATTGTTCCATAGTTGAGAAACAACACATGAGTGAATATTAGAGAAAAACAAAGGGAGTAGGAGATCCTGTAATAGTCGTTTTGACCACATAGCCATAGAAAACTCCGTAGAGAGTACCCATTCCTTTGTATTTGCATTCTATGTAAAAAAGCAAGGCATAGTCCTCATTTTTTCCTCATCGTGGGTTTTCCCAGGGTAAATCTTCTGTTGATTGTGTGGATTATGTATTTTTTTCTCTATTTTTTTCTTCTTTCAGTTTCGGTTTATTTAGTATTTAGTGGAAGTAAGATAATAAAAAGAACTAAGTTATAAGATCCATTATGGAGAACCGTTCCAGTGGAATATCCACGACAATTTATGGATCATGTATTGGTGTCATCCTTTATAGGGTTTTGTTTTTGTTTTTGTTTTTGTTTTGAGGTTTAGGTTATAGTTATTTTCTCTATTTGGAAACTACTTCTACTGATCAATCCATGTTTGGATTGAATTATTGTGTGAAATATATCATATCTTCATTACTAGGTGTGAAAGGTTTCAACATTGAAAACCTAAATCATATTCTTCATAGCCTGAAGTGCCTATTAATTATTGTGCTATCTATTATTTCATGTCCCTTATTTTCTTTTGATCATACTAATTCACTTATTTAAATGGATTACACCCCACCCACATCTTCTAAAATGCTTCCCCTTGGATTTTGGTCATATTGATCCACTTATTTAAAGGGATTAGACCATACTTGCAACATAGCGATTCATTTTGGATTATACCTCCCACTTTTGTGAGGCTTTTAGTCCCTAAAATATTTCATTGAGGGATGTGAGGAAAAAATTCCCTTACCTTCTCCATGGAGTATCATTTGGCCTTGCTTGGAAGTTGTCCTTTCAACTCAACTTGCTAGAGTTCATGTTGCCCTCGTCCAATTGTTTTGGACTTCTGAAAAATCATATCATCTACTGAATCCACATGAGATTTTGGTGCCAAGTCCTCTATGGTAGTTTATACTTTCTAGCCATTTTCCTAGTCCAACATGGAAGGCTAATAGAGTTTCAGATTTTCCACATTCACTATTGTGTGAATGTGCATATATAGAGGTAAACTGAGTTTGTAGGCATTCTCATCTACATTCTCCAACACTTCAAAAGGACCATGCCAGAAAACCTTGATCATTCTTACCAGGGCCTTATAGTCTTTCTTTGTTTAGATGCAACCAGACTCTATCCCACACCTTGGATGTCTTCTTAGTTATGTGTTGGTCAAGTTGGCCCTTCTACTTTTTGATTAACTTCTTCAATTTCTTGTGTACTTTTGCAAATGGATCTGCATGATATTATTAATGCAAGTTCAACCTCAAATGCTTATTTTATAGTGTATTCCTCACTCTTCCTTTCTATCCATATACAATATTTAAGGGTGATGGTGGTGGATTTTCAAATTGAGTTTCAAAATGGGACTTACTAGTGGAAGTGTGGACTCCTTTGTTATAAGACTATTGAATTTAAATCATTTGTCCCAAGTCAATAGATGCTTTTGATTGTAACCCCTCAAAAAATAAATCAATGTTTTATTCATTATTGTATACCCATCTATTTGTGTATGGAAAGATCTAGATTTTTTCAACTTGGTGTCCATCTTCTCCCATAGTGTAGTCCAAAATGCACTAAAACTTTGGTATTTCCATATGATCAGATGATGCTCCTATCTAGAGCCTTTTAAAACACATGATTGATGCATCTTGTTTTTGAACGATATTTTTACAAGGCATAAGAATGCATATTGTATTAAATCTATCCACTGACACAAAGATAGTCACACCCCCTCTTGGTTCTTCAAACCATCCATGAAATCCATGGAGATGCTCTCTTATGGTTTAGTAGGTACAATTAAGGGATAAAATAAATCTTGCTTCCTATTATTGGGTTCAATGGTAAAATAAATATGCATCATATGCTAAATTGAGTTACATCTTCTTGCATTTTGGGCCAATACACATGCCTTTGTAAGTTGTCCACTGTTTTCCCAAAATCACAATGCCCTGCAACTTTGGAGGTGTGAGCCTCTTTGATATGTTGTAATGTTTTTCCTTTAGGAACACATAACTTATCCACTTATAGAGCAATCCATATTGAAGATGTTATTTAGCCTTTCCATCACCTTTTCTTATATGAACTTGGCCATCACCTTTTCCTACATAAACTTGGTGTTATAGTTGCTAAAATACCTCTTTGTATGCATCATGGATGAAATGTTTCATGTACATAAGACTACAAAACTCTATGATTTTGGGTGTGGGTGGCATTGAAAGCAAGTCTTTCAACTTATTAGTACTACCCTTCTTATATTTGATGATAAGATGAAATTGTTATAAAAACCATATCCACTTGTAGTGTATTTTTTGTTGACGCTTACTTTGGGTCTATAAATATCATATTGGTTCTTGTGATTGACGTGGATGGTGTCCTTTCCCATCAGCAAGTGTTTCATTTTCTTAATATCTTGAAACATAGTAGATAGTTGCTTTAAATATGTATAGTAGTTCATGACTTGACAATGAAACATTTCAAAATGATAGCACACTTTCTTACCTTTTTGCATCAAGATTTCTCCCATAACATATTTGCTTGCATTTGTCTCTACTTCGAACAGGTTTTGCAAACTGACTAATGTGAGCATTGGTGCTTGATTAATATTTTGTTTCAACTCTTTAAATCCCTTTGTTGATTCTCTCCCCACTATAAACTCTTTCGAATGGCTATTATGGTATGGAATGTTGCAATGACTATTGAAAATGATGCTATGAATTTTTGAAGGGATTGTTCTATGCTCATGAAGATTCTAACTTCAAGAACATGAGTAGGAGTTGGCCACTTGATGATGGCCTCCATATTCATAGAATCAATCTTGAGTTCCCCTCCACTAATCACATACCCCAAGTACATTATTCACTACTAGGAAAATTCACATTTTTTAAAGTTTTCTAATAATTGATGTTGTGTTAGTGTCTCTAACATTTACTTGAGATGTGAGATATGATTTTCCTAGGTAGAATTGAAAAATCAATATATCATCCAAGTGCACTATTTTGGTTGAATCTAGAACGTGACACACAATTCATTCATTAGATGCATAAATGTCATCGATGCATTACATAAACCAAAATGAATTACTAACCATTCATTTAGACCACGCTTACCTTGAAGGAAATATTCCAGTTGTATTCTTTTAGTCATATTTGGTGGTGCCCAATTTTAAATTTAACTTAGTGAAGTACTTAGCATGGAAACCAATATAGCATGTCATCAACCTTGGCAAGAGGGTCTTAGTTCTTGAGAGTGATTTATTTCAATGCTTTGTAGTTGATACATGCTCTCCAAGTTCCATCTTTCTTTTCAATTATGATGATAGGTGATCGACAATATGAAGTACTTGGTTGAATTACTCCCTACTCTAACAATTGTTGCAATTGTTTATTATTTCTATATGGATTGTCTATATAGTCCTATGTTTGGCAATGGGGAGTCAAGCAATAGTTGTATATCGTGCTCCACTTTCCTCTTAGGTGGTAACCCATTAGGCTCTTGGAACACTTTGATATATGCTTTCAAGAGATCTTCTAATTGGTCTTTATGCTCTTTAGTACGCCCCTATAGAGATGCCTTTACGAATTCATATTCTTGTTGATTATATCTTAAGAAGAACAATACAAACTTCCTACTTGACTTGATTAATTTCTTGCCTTGGTTAGCACTTACCAAAGAGATCTTGGATTTAATTTTGTGCACATTGATGATTAAATACTTCCCATCCTTTCAAGCGATAATGCTTTTCTCTCCTTGTGAATATTGCAACCCTCATGTACATGAAGGGGATTCCAAACACTACACCACACATATTAAGTGGTATTAAATTACCTCCACTTCATCAATATGTTTTACACTTGCATACAATTTGACCTTACTTTGCTTAATGAGCTTAGTATTTGCACCTTATTTACCCATCCCAATGAGCTTAATATTTGCATCCTTATTTACCCATTCCAATGGGTACAAACAAGGATGGTCATGAATTTCCAATCCAAGTTTACTTACCAATTCCTCTACTAGATGTTGGCCAATGAATCATAATCAAATAGAGCACCCACCTTGGTCTTCTTGATTTGGGTTTTTATAGGGAATTATTTAGTCATCTCTATCTGTTTCTCGAGATGGTGGATACTTAGGTTCGACTCCTGCATTGTAATGCAAACAATATTTTCATTTATATTTGATCCACTCTTTACCAAATTCCTTAAATTCATAGCTAGCATGTTTTTTTCCTACAGTTCTTTGTATTTGGATTTGGATGTAGCGTACAACACTTATATTTGGCATGGCCATCAATATTATGATGGTTATAGTTGTTGCTTGGATCCTTGCATTGAGATGTAGTGGTTGTTGTTTTCTTATCCTTTCTTTTCCACTACATTTTTCTCTCCTTGGAAGTTTCTTGGTGGTTTTCTACTTGGACCCACTTGTTTATCTTTTCTTCTTGTCTATCTCTAGATATTGTATTTGCACATGAGGCTCATCAATGTTCATAGGTTTAAAGAGCGTCACTTGCATTTGTAGATGGTTGTGGTGACCACTCAAATACTTAAAGAGTACATCCAGGCTCTTGAGAGATATTCCCAACATAATGGTTTGGTTTTGGAACTTAGTGGTGTACTCTTGTACATTATACCCTTGCTTCTGCCAACATTAATCCTAATGGATACATTGGTCCTCTTTATACCCAATAGGGTAAATATATAACTTAATAAGGGTTTTAAACACCTCCCACATAGTACTAGGGGATCACCCCCAAGCATAAGTGTTTGTGTGGCTTTCCCACCAAGCTTAGGCACGACCCTCTAACTTTAGCGAGAAAACTGATTTTTTTTCCTATTCTCTTATATAATGCACATTGAAGTTGACTTTTCACTATTGAAACCAGCGAGTCAATTTAACAACACCAATATCACCTTGATAGGGTTTGATTTCCACTTTTACTTCCACTTTGGAAAGAGATTATGAAGAGGTGTTTATGGAAATTGGTCTCTTTCTCTAGCTCATTTTTTTACTCCTTTTAAGTTCTTCTTTGTCTCCAACTATATCTTTGAGCTAGCTTCTAAGTTAGAGCTATCAAACTACCTAAACGTTTTAAACTTGTTATCTAAATTTTTGATGAGGATCATCATGTTGTGAGATATGTTAATGACTTATGTTTTTAATGTTGAAAATATCTCTTTCTAGTCATCTCTTGGATTGTCACTATACTCACTTGTCATGGCTATTGTTCTAAAATTTCTTTCTTAAACCAATTTCTTGATCCCACAATTTCCCACAAAACCCCAAATAAAACTACTTTGAAACCAATATGATTTGTAAACTTCTATGAATATTCCACTAGAATAGTTCATCTCAATAGAGCCTACAAGGTTTTGCAAACTCTTTGTCATTGAACATTTTACTTAAGATTCATATTTATATTACTAATTAGTGCACAAAACACATGAATATGACAATGAAATAAAAAGAATATAAAAATATACCACACCATCCACACAATGAACACAAGATGTAGTACCATGTGAAACCAAATATGGGAAAACCTTGCTAAAAGGTGATACTATTCTTTGTTCCTTTCTTCTTAGATACAAAATGAAAATACAAAAAATGTGAACTCGTTATGGAGTTTCCATTGATAGTTTGGCTTGTATTATTGTTATAAGGTCTTCTTCTACTTCCTTTGTTCTAGTGCAATATTCCACTCCCTTGCTCTACTTAGCTACGTGGCAATAATTAATACAATAAGAATGGAACCCCTTCATTTCCTAGTGGCCCAATATTTAACATGTCTTGATAGTTGTATAGGGTTAAGGTTAGGGTTTTTGCATACCTTAACTCTTGATTAGGGTTAAGGTTTTAGACCTCTATGATCTTCTTGAAAACCCACATGTGACTAGCTCCATATGTGTGAATGATGGGACCTAACATGGAATTCACATGGTACCATGGTGGTCAACAAGATAGGTCAACTTTTGAGATACATAACTTCCTCATATGAACTCCGATTTAGGTGGTCTTTGCATCATTAGAAATCTGTATGTGTAAAGAATATTATCGAGAGGCTAGAGACAATGCTCACAAAATTTGACCTAAAAAATGACTATTTAATGCTTTCAATTGGCTTCGAAAGTTTTAGCATCCCAAATCATCAAAACATGGACTATCCCTAAAATAACCCTAGAAATCATTAGCTCCAATTTTTCCACCTAGAAGTACCAATGATCAATTCCAATCGTTGTTAACATCTCTATCCCATCCCATTTTAAGCTTGTGACGACTACTAATTGTAGAAACTAACACTATAGGGAAATTATATTTGTTGAACTTAAGTAATTTGTGTTGATAATCTAAATATCTATTCATGGTTTTAGACTCCATGTAAGTACATCCAATGTCAATTTAGAGAAAAGGGTAAGGAGTGTTGCATATAATTTTAAAATTATGAGTTATGAAGCATTCTTTTGTTTTGCTCAATTCATTTTATGTTAGTGATGTTGTAGTCCCAATTTTCGCAATTGTGAAGAATAATTTAGATAACTAATATTGTTAAGAAAATTTTCTTATCCCGATCCAAAAGTCAACATTTCTACATTTTATTTTCAAGATAGTAATAAGCTTTCCAATCACCAATAATGATCTTCTCAACATTGTGGTTCTAGTTCAAATGTAAAATGAAAGTAGTAACCAAGTACTTGTAAGATTATACCTCTTTAGGGTGTTATCACCATACAAATTAAATGTTAAATTATTTTCTTAGTTTTAGTTATCATAATAGTAATCTCATTAGTTTTATGGAATTGCTGAACTTTGAGTTGCTTGGGATGATCATTTCAATCATATTTACAAAGAGAACAATATCATTATTGTATAAAAGGAGAACAACGAGACAATGGGTTTGACTATATTAATACCAACCTATCTCACATATTCTAAACATTGCTCAGTTTTATTAATGGAGATGTCAAAATGGTGAAAAAAAGAGTACACCCTTACTTAAGTGTGATATTATGATTAATACTCTTTAACCACTTGTTACCACATTGCATATTAACTATAACATTTTCATAAAACATTGTTACAATTAATACTTATTATCACATTGCATGTTAACTACAACCTTTGTTATCACATTGCATGTTAGCTATAACATTTTCATAAAACCTAATCACAACAATAAGAACCATAATATTTCATTTAGAATTTATCTTCATGTAAACTTTTTAATTATATTTTGTTAATAATGCATATACCACCAGCTT
>LPNX010619927.1:32295-52387 GCA_001517045.1 Pseudotsuga menziesii | reverse complement strand
AATTAATGCAGTATGAATTTATTTATTGTTTACCTGTACACCTTCTTGCAGATACAAGTGGATGACGTATGGAGAGGCAGGCACTGCACGAACTGCATTAGGTTCTGGGTTTATGTATCATGGCATTCCAAAAGTAAAGACGCGCTCTTTCACTACATGCAATAACTACTGCTATACTCGTTTAATAGAGTAGAAGAAATTTAAAGTTTGGTTCAATATTCCACAGAATATGGAAATGCAGGATGAGAATGCTGTGCAGGTATATGCTTGATTTTAAAATGTGATTTTTCCAGAGTGTATGTGTTTCAGTGTGATCTATTAGACATTTTGAAATTTAATGAGAACAGGACCATAGATACAGTTTTCTCCACTGTAAGCTTATATTTGTGGCTGTTCATGAACACTGAGTTACTTTTCTAAGCTTAGGAGGCTTGCGTTGGACTGTACTTCATCAACAGACCCGAATGGATTGTTACTAAACATGCATGCTCGTCATATTCTTACATCTCGGTCCCTCTATATGACACTCTTGGTAACTCTCACAGTCTGTTTTCAACGTGTTGGTTTGATCTTATGCTTTTAAGTTAAATGACATAAGTCTTGATCATGCGTGCAACTAACTTCTACAGGTTCAGATGGTTCAGATACTGTAAAGTACATTATAAATCATGTTGATATATCTGCCTTATTAGAAAAATAACTTTACGAAATTGATATTATTTTTTATTTTGTGTTACAAAATCTCTCCCATAATATTCACTATTACTATTATTTTTTGCTGACATGTTACAAACGTTACATCACGTGACAAGATCTCTCCCATAATATTCACTATCACTATTATTTTTTGATGACATGTTAGTAACGTTACATCACGTGACAAGATCTCCCCCATAATATTCACTTTCACTATTATTTTTTGCCGACATGTTAGTAACGTTACATCACGTTACATCACGTGACAAGATCTCCCCCATACTGGGCTGTAGAGCGCCTCTCGGCGCAATTAAAGTCACTATTCAATTCAATATGTTATTTTCGAATTCAACAATATTTGAGGTACAATTATGATTATAAAATTATCGAGTTGAAATTATTATTTTAAGTTATGTTTTACAATTAAATTTAATTATCACATTTTGTGTTAATGAATATTTTTAAGTTGGTATTGATAATATAATTTACAATTTAGTTTATCTTTTCTTTCATATATCAAATTTAATATTTTATTTAGTAGAATATTTCTTTTCACTTTGACACATTTTTGTGTTAATTTATATTTCAAACTTTTTTCAACATAATTTAGAAATTGAAAAAAAAACTAGCGTTTTAGAAATTGAAAAAAAACTAGTGTTTGAGAGGAGAGGTAGTGAGGGAGGAAGGATGGCTAGGGTAACTACTTTTACCATGGACATTTCAAAGGAGATGGTGGAAAATTCTATTAATTCATTATAATGGTGTCACATCATCAACTTGGGATCCAATGTACTAAGCCCTTTAGTGAGTTCCAAAGCCCCTAAGTCTTGGGAATCCCTTGGCACTTCAACAAAATCTATCCCTAGATATGATTTTGAGTGCTAGAAGGTCATATAATTTCCCTATGGAGGATATTATTAAATTGAGCACATAGATCAGTGGACAAACACACAACTCACAAGATAGATCACACAATTTACTCAACAAATGAAGAATGAAACAATGCAAAAATGGCTTGAAACTGTGAATTCTTTAATTAATAAAAAAAGTAATTAGGTAATAATTACAATGAAGTACAATGGATTAAATAGCCACATGTAATTCAAATCCACATGAAGAAATTCGAATTGATTAGACTCTACTTGATTGTAGGTAAATAAGACCTTGTCTAAATCATTATTGGAGGACTCAATAGTTAATTGACCTTGTCTAAACCATTATTGGAGTTCAACAAAGTTCTAAAACAGAAGTCAAGTGTCTAATTCAATGTTGACTAAGGCTAACTAACTGTGGCAGGTGAGAAATGCACCCTTCTTGCATGCAGCCATGCAAACCTAGTGCTAACTGAATGTACAGGACTATAACTGAATGTAACTGACTCCTAACTCAGCTTGACTAGTCACTAACTGAACTCAATTGATGAAGGTTGGTGTCGACACTCCCAGTGGCTCCTAAATTGTAGGAATTGATCTAGGAGGCTCCTAAACTGATGCATGCAAGTGAAATTAGTGTCAGTAGGCCTCAATTAGTGTTCCCCAAACTTTAGTAACTGGAACATGTGCCCCAATTAGGCCAAGTGGACCTAATGGTGCTAGTGACTAAAAATAGATTGGATGGACTCTCGATTTAGACATGACTCCTGATTTAGACATATGACCAAATTGGACAAGGGAGGATTAATAATCCTAACACCTTCCCTGAATGCTAACTTGGACAATGTGTGGGCCCTGGTAACTAAGACCATAGGTCACCCATTACATCAATTAAATTAAAGCAACTGCTTAATACAAGGAGACGAGGAAAAAACCACATGGGAAAAAATCCCCCCCTCTATCTAAGTAGATAGAATCTGGATTCAAGTTTGAAAAACTTGGAAATATGTTGTTGCAAACTTCATCTCTGTGATGTAGCGAAGCAACATGAATGGTGTTCTGTGCACATGTATTCTGGGGCCTGGCATGTAGACTTCTCTTTCTTCTCCCAAAATGATGATGGAAGGAAGGAGGAATGTAACCTTTGTCTCTTGCTGGATGAAGAGGTGTATGATCAGCTATATTCTTTTGAATGTAGTGAGACCGGGCCTTTTCCATGTAGCATCTTACAGGGAGTCTATTGCATCTCTTTGAAGGAGGTAAGATTGCATGACATAGCGTAAGGGTCTTTCCTGGGTTTCCAGTCATCTTCCTAGCTTCCAGTTTGGAAGTAGGGACTGGATCTGGTTCTGAATCACCCTGAACCTCAATCTCATAAACTAATATAGTCGGATATGCAATACTAGTAGAAGCTGCAAAATAAGTAGATGAAATGATTTTACCTTCCCTTGCAAGTGGTTGCTGAGAGTGCACTGGTTCTGAAGGAGGCATGAAGTGTGAGAACTCATATGCTTTGGAGGCATGATTTGCCACACCTTTTGCTATTATGTTCCCAGTAGAGATATATATGATCTCCACTGAGTCAGGACCAAAGATCACTCACTTTGGAGAGCCAGTATGAGTCATTTGGTATACAGATAACAGGTTTGAAGCTAGGGAGGGAACATAGAGCACATATTTGAATCTTCCATGTTCAAGCTTGATAGAACCCTTCCCTTTGGTTTGAATTTTACTATTATTTCCCATCTGAATACTAGGACCATCAAAGGACTGTAAGGAAGAGAATGATTCTCTAGAAGAAGCCATATGATTGGAAGCTCCAGAATCAATGAGAAAGACTTGTGTTGTTGAACAACTAACCTTTAATGCATGGCCTTTCCTTTGATATTCTTCATCTTCTTCTTCAGAGTCATCCTTCCTTGCACTAGCAGGTGCAACAATGTTATGTTTCTTCAAAAGAAGAGCCATTTCATCAAGTTTTCTTCTCATACAGGAGCTTTTTGAATGAAAGCCCCTTCCACAGTAAGAACAAAGAACCTTGCCTTTGCAATTCTTCTTACTTCTCTTCGAACCTAAAGGCTCATCTGACTGCTCTTTCTTCACAGGAGACTTATCTCTTTACTTCCCTTTATCATCCGCTCCCTTAGGTCCTCCTGCAACCAGTGCTTGATCTCTGGAAGATCGAATGATCCCCATTTGGATCAACTTGTCATGCTCATAAGTGAGATATGCAATGAACACATCAAGAGTGGTTATCTTCCAATTTGGAGTAGTTATCCTCACCGATTAAAAAGTTGATACAAAGACTGAGTAGTTTGCATTGAGTTTTGAGAGAATGGAAAGGATGAGCTGATCATTGTCCTCCACCTTGCATTGCTTCAACTAGTATATCAGGTTCTTGAATTTTGTGAAAAATTCATTCAGTGTTTCGAAGTTGGATGGATTAAGAGAGATTAGTTCATTTTCTAGCTGATGGACCCTCATCTCATCCTACTTATCAAATAAGGAAGCAAGCTTGTTGTCATGTCCCCACCCTTCTACTAGCGAGAGGACGCGACTATAATGCTTACAATCTGTGAAAACTAAGCCCCATGAACGTAAAATAAAATGCATTGGAAATAAACATACATAGATGCATAAATTACTATTAAATAGTGGAAGAATTTACATTTCATTCAACACATTAACATGTTCATCATATTTATAAATTAAACACAGTTGAAAGGATTTAAACACAAGAGATACTTATCTTTAAGAGAAGCTTGTCCCGCAACTAGCTACGTCGCTACAACGTTCCACCCAACCATAGGCTAGTGTGCTCATCAATCACTCAACAACACCGCCACCCCCGAGCTAGGCATGATTCCAAAAGGAATAAGGGGAAACTAGCAGGCTCACACGTAGCCAAGGATACACAAAACTCAACCAAGCCAACACAGTTGGGTTTATCAGAAAAACGGGGAGCTGGAAATGTTGGTTGCTAAGATAGTGAGATCAATCCTAGAGTTATGGACACCTGCACCAGAACTAGCCTGACTTCTAAAACATCCACACACACCCAACACAAGGAAGCATCCCCTTCTCTGCTACACAGTCCCTCGGGATTTGCCTTCCCTTCCAGTGCTATTCACGGGGTGCAGAGAAGAAAGTCAGCCCTCTAGAGAAGAAAGTCAGCCATCTAGGGCTTAGACCCCATTTCCACTCCCAATTCAATGCA
This sequence comes from Pseudotsuga menziesii, assembly GCA_001517045.1. Taxonomy (NCBI): domain Eukaryota; kingdom Viridiplantae; phylum Streptophyta; class Pinopsida; order Pinales; family Pinaceae; genus Pseudotsuga; species Pseudotsuga menziesii. The sequence goes on along the minus strand of LPNX010619927.1, from coordinate 47,602 downwards.
GGCCAAATCCAAAATATGCACCATAACACAATACGATTTCTGGGTTGGATGAAAAGCAGTTTCGGCAACATTTTTTTTTTCTAGAATGGATAAAAATGGCCCTTTAGCAGCAATACGATTTCGAGAGACGTTTTGGCCCTATCGTGGCCAAAATGGGCTCAATAACACCCAAAATCGTGGGTCTCCTCTCCCACTCACTAGGAATTTCTAGAAAAACGATTTCCAACTTGGAAACAATGGAGAAAAATGCAGCAAAACGGGGGGAAGGAAACTCATCCACTGATAATCACCAAAAATGATTTCTCAGCCTGAGCAAAATGAGGTAATAACAAAAAACATGAATGGTTTCACACACATGAAGTTCTGAATGCCTAAGAGAGCTCACATGAAGGAGAAATGGTGGTGCCAACATCCAAACATGAAAGCATGGTAGAATGGCCTACATTTTTGGGTTTTTTATTGCCCAAGGAGTCAAAACGTGTTTCCCAAAAGCTGATGGATTCTCCAATTCGAATTTTGGGCTGTCATACCTTGCCCATCCCATGAAATAACCAACTCAACCAATTTCTGGCAGTAATAAATGATTGGGTGAGTAAGACAAGAAAGGTAGTTGACAGTTTGGTGGGTTCTCCCTTTGACATTTGGATTTTCCCCATTGGCCCAAAGGTTGAATACCCCCCCTTATCCTTAGGAAATCATGCCCCTTCTCATTATTGTTGTATTGACATAGCTGGTTGTGGGTATTTTTAATTAAAAGGCATATTTACATGATGTCCAAAGTATAGTGTGCCTGGCTAGCACAAAATACCATCGACATCGATTTTAATTGCCAAACATATAATGTTAAATCGATGGTGGGGATTTTCCCTATAACTCCACACCATGATTAATTACAATATATACATCATATACATTTAATGCAAATGGGGTCAAAACTGGGGTGTTACATTCCCCCCCCCCCCTTTAATAGCACTGTCCTTAGTGCTTTACAAAATTGAACAAAAGGATACACTGGCATCGCCTCAGTGCTGCACAGAATTGAACAAAAATGGATGTGCCAAGCGCATGGCATCCTCCAGCTCCCATCTAGCCTCTTTAGGACCGTATTGCTCCCATTTCACCCTTACCTGCCCTATGGCTCGGTTCCGGAGCATTGTGACCTTCCTATCGAGGATGCACATTGGCTCGATTTGGAAGTCTATCTCGGTTTCCACCTGAATCACATCCCAATTTATCACATGGTTAGGATCATGTACATATTTCTTAAGCAGAGAAACATGAAAAACATTATGAGCTTTAGTGCTAGCAAGCAATGAAAGTCTATATGCAACTGGACCTATTCTTTCAAGCACTTCAAATGACCCACAATATCTAGGTGACAACTTGGCACAACTTCCAATATTCAAGGAACTCTTATTTTCCCTCACTCTGAGGTAAACATGATCCCCAACACTGAACTCTCTGTTCAACTATGCTTATCTGCATAGATTTTCTATCTGTCCTGAGCTGCTTTCAGATTCTTCCTGATCTTTACAACTTCTTGATCCATTTCCTTGAGAAATTCTGGCCCAAGCACAACCTTGTTCACTGGATTATCCCATTTCATTGGTGTCCTACACCTTCTGCCATACAAAGCTTCATACGGACTCATCCCCAATGATGCTTGCTGTCCATTGATATATGCAAACTCTAGCAAGTTTAAGTAATATTCCAACTTGGTTGGTTTGTCCATCACATACATGCGAAGCATTTCTTCAAGCACTTGATTTACTCTCTCCGTTTGCCCATCAGTCTGAGGATGGTAGGCAGGGCTGAAGTTTAGCTTTGTACCCAAATCTGCAAACAAACCCTTCCAAAAATTGGAAGTGAACTTGACATCTCTGTCAGAGACTATTGCCTTAGGGAATCCATGCAATTTGAAAATCTCCTTCATGAATATTTTTGCAATGTCATTAGTCCTATGCATAGACTTAAATGGTATAAAATACGTTGCGTTTTTCAACTTGTCCACCACAACCATGATGGAGTCATGTTGTCTCCAAGTCATTGGAAATCCTGTAATAAAATCCATGGAAATAAATTCCCATTTCCATTCTGGAACTGGAAAAGGAAGCAACAAACCCGCTGGGTGTTGATGTTCAACCTTCACTTGCTGACATTTCATGCACCTTGAAATATATTCAGCCATCTCCTTTTTCATTCCTGGCCAAAAATATTGCTTTCTAGCTATAGAAATTGTCTTCTGATATCCTGGGTGACAAGAATATGGAGCTTGGTGGATCTTGTCCATAACCATTCTCGTTAAATCTGCTACATTTGGAATATAAACTTTGCCTTTATAAGTAAGAAGCCCATCTTCTTCCAATTTATATCCCTCATATCTCTTCTCAAGACTTTGCTGCTGCAATTTGTCTTTTACCTACTCATACAATTAATCTCCAACAATATGATTAAAAATATGCTGTCTCAAATCTAACTGGAAAATACTAAGAGATGCCGCATGCATTTCCTGCACCTTCCGGTTGAGCGCATCAACTATCTTATTCTCTTTTCCTTTTATGTGCTTGATTTCAAAATCAAACTCACATAAAAACTCCAACCATTTAGCCTACCTAGCATTTAACGTTGGTTGATCAAACAAGTACTTCATACCACAATGGTCTGTCCTTAGCTCAAACCTTCTGCCCATTAAGTAATGCCTCCACATCTTGAGCGCATGTACTATGGTTACAAGTTCTAGGTCATGAGTAGCATATTTCTTCTCATGCTCCTTCAGTTTTCTTGATTCATAACATATCACGTGGTTGTCTTGCATAAGGACTCCTCCAAGCCCTTGTCCGCATGCATCAATACACACCACAAAATCCTTTTCTGGGTCTGCAATCTTCAAGACTGGCACACTTGCGAGAAGATTCTTCAACTGCTGGAAGCTTTCTATACACCTCGGTGTCCATTCAAACTTTATTGCCTTCTTTTGCAAAGAAGTGACTGGATGTGCAACCTTGGAGAATCCTTCAATGAATCTCCTATAGTATCTTGTAAGCCCCATAAAAGATCTTACATCTATCACATTTCTCAGAGTAGGGAAATTCATAATGGCCTCAATCTTCTCAGGGTCTATAGATATACCCTCATCTAAGATAATGTGACCCAAATAATGAATCCTATCTCTATAGAAGCCACACTTTCTCAACTTTGCATACAACTGATGCAAGCTGAGCAATTGCAATGTCAATCTTAGATGATCTCCATGCTCTTCCTCATTCTTAGAATAAATAAGAATGTCGTCAAGGAAAACAAGAACAAACTTGTCCAAATACTTGTTGAAGACACTATTCATAAGGCACATAAATGTAGCTAGTGCATTTGTGAGGCAAAATGGTACCACTACAAATTCATAATGCCCATACCTTATCCTGAAGGATGTCTTATGAATATATTCATCCTTGATTCTCACCTGATGGTAACCCGACCTTAAGTCAATATTGGAAAATACCTTTGCTCCTCTCATTTGATCAAAGACATCATCAATTCTAGGAAAAAGGTATTTGTTCTTCACCGTGACTTTGTTCAACTGTTTGTAATCAATGCACAATCCGAGTGTACCATATTTCTTCTTTACGAACAGAATTGGTGCTCCCCAAGGAGACACACTCAGCCTAATATACTTCTTCTCCAACAACTCTTGCAGTTGCATCTTTAGCTCTATCATTTCTGGTGTGCTCATCCTGTAGGGTGTCTTGGAAACTGGTGCTACTCCTGGCACAAGTTCAATTGTGAAATCAATGTCTCTCTTTCGAGGAATCCTTGGAATCTCATCGGGAAACACATCCCTGAATTCTTGCAACACATGAAAGTCCTCCAACCTAGGACTTTCATCCTCTGTTGCCTCCAAAATGTGAGATGCATACAACTGACAACCTCTCCTACAGAACTTCTTCAACTGCATTGCTGAAATATGCCTCACATAAATCACCTTTGGGATGCCTCTTACAAATCTTGGGTTCCCTTCTTCATCCATGCATTAAAAGGTCTTATTGTAACTGTCAAGCTTTATCCTATGAGCTTCTAACAAATCCATCCCAATGAGAACATCATAGGAATTGAGTGGTAGAACATTCAGATCTACATAAGTGACCAATCCATTCATGACCAACGAACATTTCTCTACCACTTCACTAACCTTTCTCTTAGTTCTAGTGGCTAGCTGAAATAACCAAGATTTTCTATGATTTACTTTCTTAAAAGCACAAGTCTCCACTACTCTAGGGGTAATTTAACTGTGAGTAGAACCAAGGTCAGTCAAAATAGAAACAGATTTCTCGACAATATTACCTGTAACTTCAACCACAGTTGACTGGTGGTCTTCCTGGTGGTCCTCCAGTGTTGCATAAATCCTAGGGACGGCCCTTGCTACTTGACCCACTATTTCTTCCTCTTGAATGTTGTAATATGGCCTTGCATTCTCATTCTAAAGTGGACAATTCCTACGCATGTGGGGTCCTCCACATTTCCAACATTGGAGTGGTCCTCTGTTCTGTTGTGGTTCTCCGGGATTTTCTCCCACCAATCTAGTTGGCTGATTCTCAACTCAGAATGACTGCTTCTGATGATTCTTGAGGTTAGAAGGTTTAAAAACTTTCTTCCTTTGGTCATAATTCTCATTCCTTTTATCCTTCCATGTCTTCTGGTAATCGAAATTTCCTTTGCTTTGATCATAGCAATACTTAGCCTTCCTTATTGCTTCTTCCAGAGTTCTAGGTTCATAAAACTAGATTCTATATTTGTAAGACTGAGGAAATCCACTCAAAAAATGCTGGATCTTCACTTTTTCATATTTTATGTACCTGAAATACCTCAAAAGTTCCAGGAACTTGTTTGCATACTCTTCCATGGTCTGCTGTCCCAATCTCAGCTCATGGAACTATTTAATCTTATCATCATAGTACCTATCAGAGAGGTACTTCTGCTTGAAATACTTCTGGAACTGCTTCGATACAATCTTCCTTTCATTGATCTTCTTGACCCGCTTGAAGTGATCCCACCATATGGATGCTTTTCCAGTCAAATTGAAGATGGCTACTCTAGCCTTCATATTTCCTGAATAGTCTTGGAATTGGAAATACTTCCTCATCCCAAGAATCCAAGCCTTAGCTTCTTGACCTGTCTTGACCTCAACATTAAAATTAGGAGGCCTTGCCTTCTTAAATTCATTACGTGAATGGTTTCGGTAACGCCCCTTCTTATCATCCCTGTGAGATGAAGATATTGAATCCCTAGTGGATCCTTTAGATTCATATGACTAATTAGGAGATCTCTTTCTTCTTCTGGTACTGCTCTTACTACTTTCCGGTCTTACTATCCGGTCCCTAGAGTTCATCCACCTCTATATGTGGGTCAAAATTTGTAGCATGGATGCATTCAGCTGATTTTTCTCCTCCTGAGCCTTAACCAATCTTTCATTATCTTCTCTGTAACTTTGCATCTCCACCTTTAGTATTCTCATGGTGGCTGCAAAATCTGGGGGAGTCTCTTCTAATCTTCTCCCATTTGACTTAGTCTTATCATTTTCCACATGGATGTTTTCTCCCATAACATCTTCCTCGTGCTCATAGGGATCTTGTGCATCATTCATGTTGAAGATCCTCTTGACTGAACCAAAACCCAACTTTACTGATCTGCACTATGTGGAATGCCCTTTTGAAGGTGACTATAATTCTGCAAAATGTGTTAATAAATATGATCATTAGCTGCAAAACATTCACATCAATCATACATTACTTACTTGTATTGGAAACATCATATATTGACAACTTTGTCAAATCATAGAATTTTCTTTTCACAAAGAATGATGGTCTCAAGGGGATGACGAGGGTCAAGGGGGCTTGCCCCCTTGTGTCTTTGCCACTGTTGGGCGGGTCGAGGGAAATGCCCTCGTTTTTTTTTTGTCAATACATCGATTTCACGCAATATGGTGGATGAACAGGCTACCATTTTTCACTCTTCGGGCCCCTAAAATCCCATTGAAAAACCCTGCTGAATTTCTCTGTTTCGACAAAATTTTCAAAATTTTCACTCGCTGCATTGGAAATATTTTTGACTTTCACCCACTACAACAACTCAATCCTCATTTTTTACCCGACGTAGCAGTTCTTTCCCCAACTTCCATTTTCCACTATAGCGGCTCAGTCTTCATTTTCCAGCCCCCGCTGTAGCGGTTCATCTTTTGGTTTCCAGCCGCCGTTGCGCCTCATTCTTCATTTTCTAGCCATTGTTATGTCGGCTTCGTTTCCATCTTTTCTCTGCTGCGCGTCGGCTCGAACTTCATTTTCTGCCAGCCGCCGTTGCGCCTCATTCTTCATTTTCTAGCCATTGTTATGTCGGCTTCGTTTCCATCTTTTCTCTGCTGCGCGTCGGCTCGAACTTCATTTTCTGCCAGCCGCCGTTGCGCCTCATTCTTCATTTTCTAGCCATTGTTATGTCGGCTTCGTTTCCATCTTTTCTCTGCTGCGCGTCGGCTCGAACTTCATTTTCTGCCAGCCGCCGTTGGGGCTCAAACTCTAATTTCTGTTTGCCGTAGTGGCTTGATCATCAAATTTCGTCTGCCGTGTATCGACTCGATTCTTTTCTTTCACCCGCCGCCGTTGCGGCTCGAATTTTGGTTTCCCGCCGCTTCGTCAGCTCAGTCTTTTCTTTGTCTTTCGGCCGCCGACTACACACTTAGAAAAATTTCCGAAAATTTTCTTTTGCGGCCCAAACTCCAACTCCCTTCTGCCACACATCGGGTCCGAGTCAAACTTACACCCGCCGCATAGCGACTCAAATTTCATCTCCTGTCCACCACCATCGCGGCTCGGACTTCAACTCTCTACCGCCACTGCGACTCAATTCTCAGCTTCTGCCTGCTATGTGGCAGCTCTATTTTAATCTTCCATTTGCTGACGTAGCGACTCGAAACTTAAGTTCTATCCGCCGTTGCTGAAGAACTTCAACTTTGTCTACCCAAGTCGTCCGTTGCTGCGCCAGCAAGAAGGAAATAACATAGCCGCTGTTGCGACTCATCTTGGGCTTTCTCAGCCGCTAAGGAGAGTTTTCACACTTAGTTAAATTTTCAAAAACTTTATGTCTGTTGTCAGGTTCAACATAGGTTACCTCACCTCTCTGTTAGCTGAGTTTTCTTTGCCCATAGAGGCCTAACACTGCAACTTAAAGCTCTGATACCAATCTATCACGTCCCCACCCTTCTACTGACGAGAGGACGCGACTATAATGCTGACAATCCGGGAAACTAATCCCCATGAACGTAAAATAAAATGCATTGGAAATAAACATACACAGATGCATAAATTACTATCAAACAACGAAATCATTTACATTTCATTCAACACATTAACATGTTCATCATATTCATAAATTAAACACAGTTGCAAGGATTTAAACACAAGAGATACTTATCTTTAACAGAATCTTGTCCCGTAACTAGCTACATTGTTGCAATGTTCCACCCAACCATAGGCCAGTGTGCTCATCAATCACTCAACAACATCGTCACCCCCGAGCTGGGCATGATTCCACAAGGAATAAGGGGAAACTAGCAGGCTCACATGTAGCTAAGGATACACAAAACTCAGCCAAGTCAACAAAGTTGGGTTTATTAGGATATCAGGGAGCTGGAAAGGTTGGATGCTAAGATAGTGAGCTCAATCCTAGATCTATGGACACTTGCACCAGAACTAGCCTGACTTCTAAAACATCCACACACACCCAACACAAGGAAGCATCCCCTTCTCTACTACACAGTCCCTCGGGATATTCCTTCCCTTCCAATGCTATTCAAGGGGTGCAGAGAAGAAAGTCATCCCTCTAGCTTTGTTTGTGAGGATCCTACACACACTAGGTTTATCAAGCAGGCTCAAACCCCATTTCCACTCCCAATTCAATGCAGGCTAAAGCCAAGATGCACCACAACACAATACGATTTCTGGGTTGGATGAAAAGCAGTTCCGGTAACAAAAACAAATTTCTAGAATGGGTAAAAATGGCCCTTTAGCAACAATATGATTTTGAGAGATGTTTTGGCCCTATCGTGGCCAAAACGGTATCAATAACACCCAAAATTGTGGGTCTCCTCTCCCACTCACTGGGCATTTCCAGAAAAAACGATTTCCAACTTGGAAGCAATGGAGAAAAATGCAACAAAATGTGGGGAAGGAAGCTCAGCCACTGATAATCACCAAAAACGATTTCTCAACCTGAGCAAAGTGAGGTAACAACCAAAAACGTGAATAGTTTCACACACAGGAAGTTCTGAATGCCTGAGAGAGCTCACGTGAAGGAAAAATGGTGGTGCCAACATCCAAACATGAAAGCATGGTAGAATGGCCTATGTTTTTGGGTTTTTGCTTGCCCAAGGAGTCAAAACATGTTTCCCAAAAACTGATGGCTTCTCCAATTCGAATTTTGGGCTGCAATATCTGGCCCATCCCATGTAATAACCAACTCAACCAATTTTTGGCAGTAATAAATGATTGGGTGAGTAAGACAAGAAAGGTAGTTGACAATTTGGTGGGTTCTCCCTTTGACATTTGGCTTTTCCCCATTGGCCCAAAGGTTGAATACCCCCCCCTTATCCTTAGGAAATAATGCCCCTTCTCACTATTGTTGCATTGACATAGCTAGTTGTGGGTATTTTTAATTAAAATGCATATTTACATGATGTCCAAATTATATTGTGCCTGGCTAGCACAAAATACCATTGGCATCGATTTTAATCGCCGAGCATATAACGTTAAATCGATGGTGGGGCTTTTGCCTATAGCTCCACACCATGATTAATTACAATATATACATCATATACATTTAATGCAAATAGGGTCAAAACCGTGGTGTTACACTTGTCCCAAATATCCTTGGGAGTCTTCAATCCTTGTATGTGGAAATGGAGATCTCGAGAGACTAAGAGGAACACGTATCCATGAGCTTCACCAAGCCTGTTCAAGTACTTTTCTTTGTCATGATTAAGAATTGGCATTGAATCTATTTCTTCTGTGAGTCTAAACAACAACTTGGTGCAAAGGAAGCTCTCCATGTATTCTTTCCATTGGTGGTAGTTGAAGGGGGTGAGCTACTCCATTTGAGGGAACATCTTCAATGCAGTAGAGAGGACTGAGCTACTGTAGTGAATGCTGTGAGGGGAATGAGATGCTTGTAGCGAATGCAGTGAGAGGAGCTGATAACCTGTAAATCACACAATCAAACATACAAAATAAGGTCAACAGTATGCACTTTTGGATTTTCCTTCACACCCAACATAGTTGATCAAGCAAGATTGATCAACAATTTCTTAACTTGGGATATTAAGTGGTAAATACTCCGCTTTTGGTGTAGTACTGGAAGGATAATTTTTTCTAAAAAATGATCCAGTTGGAGATCTGAGGAGGAGAGGTGCCTTATCCGTCGAGGCTCTGATACCATATTAAATTGAGCACATAGATCTGTGGATAAACACACAACTCACAAGATAGATCACACAATTTACTGAGCAATTGAAGAATGAAACAGTGCAAAAATGGCTTGCAACTGTGAATGCTTTCATTAATAAAAAAAGTAATTAGGTAATAATTACAATGAAGTACAATGGATTAAATAGCCACATGCAATTCGAATCCACATGAGGAAATTCAAATTGATTAGACTCTACTTGACTGTAGGTAACTAAGAACTTGTCTAAATCATTATTGGAGGACTCAATAGTTAACTGACCTTGTTTAAGCCATTATCGGAGTTCAACGGAGTTCTAAAACACAAATCAAGTGTCTAATTCAGTGTTGACTGAGGCTAACTGACTATGGCAGGTGAGAAATGCACCTCTCCTACATGCAGCCATGCAAACCTAGCGCTAACTGAATGTAACTGACTCCTAACTTAGCTTGACTAGTCACTAACTGAACTCAACTGATGAAGGTTGGTATCGACACTCCCAGTGGCTCCTAAATTGTAGGAATTGATCTAGGAGGATCCTAAAATGATGCATGCAAGTGCAATTAGTGGAAGTAGGCCTCAATTAGTGTTCCATGTTCCCCAATGAGGCCAAGTGGACCCAATGGTGCTAGTGACTAAAAATAGACTGGATGGACTCCCGATTTAGACATGACTCCTAATTTATACATATGACCAAATTGGAAAAGGGAGGATTAATAATCCTAACAGATATGCCATGTTTTCTAGATTTTATCTAGTTTCATTGAAAGGATGGTCTGATCAAGTATAGTAGAAACTCGGTGCTACGATGAGCCTTAATGATCCCTTGAATCAGATGCATAAATCATTATTCTCCTCCATTGGTATATTAGAAGGGACATTGAATTCTAGATTTGTGAGTGTGGAATATGAATATCTATTTTATTATGTTAACAAATTTAGAAAGACATCTAGGGAGAGAGCTAACCTAGTCTTTTTGGCCATTAAAGGTAAGCATAAGGAGAGATTAGTAAAAAACCATAGTCTTTAGGTTGAGATAGGAGTTGAGGAAGGTGGTCATAAAACAAAAAACTATGGGCATGCCACCTAGAAGAATCATGGAAAAAGTTTTATTATAAAGAAGCAACATGTGAGTCTATTTTTTGGGTAGGACATAAAAATGCATGAAGTTGTCGATAGGGTGAGTTGAGCATTGTCTTGTCAATTTTTCAGTAGGAAAACCGTAGAAAATACCCTTAAAGGATGATTTAAGGAATAAGGAGAATCCCATATTGGGTATCTATAAATATTTCACATTATAGTGTGGGGTTGGATTGAATTTATCTTAAGATCCAAGGAGGATGCATCTAAAATTATAGGGAATCAATTGTGATGGGTGAGTACACTTAAGTTTGAAAAAATGTAATATGTGTTTTAACACTTGTTACGAGAAGTTGACATTGAAACTTGTTTGGATGACACTGCTTGGATTTCCACTAGAATTTTGGTCCTAGGATGTCTTTAAGGGTATTGGTAATAGTGTGTGTCTTGTATGCCAATGAGAATTTCATGCGCCCGTATTTTTGTTTGATAGCTCGCATTCTAGTGGAGGTTGACACGAGGGAAGCATTGGTAGATGAGATAGGCCTAGTTGTTAAAGGATAAAATTATTGTTAATCTTTAAATTATATAGGTGTTCCCTTTCATTGTTATCATTTCCATGTTTATAACCATTTTTCCAAGGAATGTGTACTTAAATTTCAAATTAGGGTTTCTATTAGAAATTAAATGAGCCCGAATATCAAGGAAAAAGTCATTAGGCTGACCTTGGTACCAAACTCAGAGATGGTCAAGGATCCATGAGGCATTCCCAAGTCTCCAATCCCTTCTAAGAGGACATATGAAACATATCACCCAAAGGAAAACACAGAGGACAATCACTTATGGAGACTACTAGGTCTCCATAATCTTCGAGTAAGCTTTTAAGTTCTCACTCAATTTATGCTTTTTCATATAGAGTATCTTAGTTTAGGATTAGGTTTTTTAGGTGGATGGGAGAACTCACAATAAATACCTACGTCTTAACTTGGGGAAGAACACAAAAAGAGGAACCTTTTTCCTTCAAAGTCTATAATGTTTTGCTTTGAGCAATTGGGGGTATTAGGTTATCTAGAACCCAAGTGTCTAATAATAAATCCAAAATAGGATAATTAGACCCATATTAGAGGAAAGTTGTGGTAAAATGGGTGAAATAAGAAAAATCGTGCTTCTTGAGTTGGAAATTCAATAACTAGAAGAATTTCAAAGCATTGAGTCAACACTAATCGTTGATTTGAACATATACAAGTCAATGGTGATTATGTGTCATGTTTATATTTGACAATATTTAACCAAATATCCAACTCATCTTGGTTAATGTCTTGGTGAAATCCTCTCATGATATAATATATATCTATGAAATACTAAATAAGGAATATTTTATATTATGACTACATTATGTATTGTGATATCTCATTACCATTTATTTATTGTACTTCTAGTGTGTGTGTGTGTTATTTTCATTAGAATGCTCCTTTTTGTCCATGGAAAAAAACCATAATATCATTTATATAATAAGGACATTACATTTAGTAGATGTTGTAAACAACATTTCCAAAAAAATTCTCAAATACAAAACAACATAGGTAGCACTAGGATCATGAATTAATCGTATATTCAAAGATACTATGCTCATAGAATCATTAATCTATATCAACAAATAAAGACAAATTGTTCATAATTCTTCCATTCTAAACTGCCTTAGACCAACCTACAACAAATCTAATAGACACCCAAGAATATACAAGTACTTAAAAAAAACTTGTTTCCCACTTGACAATTGTAACAATATATATATATATATAATATTTTTTTTTCCCAAAAGAAAAAAAGTTGATTATATTGATAAAAAGAGACTACATACAAAAGTATGTATTGTTCCTACTTCTCACAAAATTACATCATAATATCACATCATTTCTGATGTATTTCGTTCTTTTGTACATATCAACAAAAGAAATCATGCTGAATCAAAAAACTGCCTGCAACAATTTCTCCCATGGGGAGCATCCTGCTGGAAAAACTGTAGATAGCATTTACTGTTTCTGTGTCTGTAAACTGAGAGCCTCTTTGAGCCAAAAAACTGTCCGAGTTTATAGTTGTTCTGCAAAAAGGTCTACAAACTACCTTATCCTTGTGGAAGATCCAAAAATGGCATATGATAGAATTCAAAGGCCTTTGTCTCCTTTATCTCTGTGATTTTCCATGTTCCCCACTCCAAATTTATTCCTGCCTTTGAAAGTCTGTTTGCTTCCATGTTCCGCTCCCTATAGAGATGTTTGAGTGAAATAGATTCAAAATTTGCAAGAAGTCTGCTAACTTCGTTGAAAAGTGAAAATAGTGAGGTGTTTCTGCACTTCTGAATCTTATTAATCCAATTTATTACAACCAAAGAGTCACCAAATACTTGTAGTTTTTTACAATTTCTTTCAATTGCAAAACATAGGAGAAGCTTCAAGGCCATCAGTTCAGCATAGTTGTTTGTTCCAGAGCCTAGCCCCATTGAAATTTGAAAATGATGAGTTGGATTTAGGAAGAGGGTGGTTCCTCCCCCACATTTCAAGTCCTGAGAAGCACCATCAAAAAAATCCCAAGGGGTGTTTTTGTCCAACTGTTCAGGAGTGATGACTCTCGGATTGGGGTTGTTATTTGTTTGGGGACAGTAAGAAAGAATATCTAGTCCTTTCCTTGCTACTTCTTTTGGGGAGCTAGCTTTTTCAAGGAATATGGCTTTTTTTCTGGCTAATCATATTCCCCACATGTGGAGAAGATGAAGGGCTCTTGTCTGAGTGGTTAGGGGAGATGATGACCAATTTTTCCAAGCATCTTCCAGTGTGGGGCCTTCCCAGTTATATCTAGAGGAGGTGAGAGATTTTGAATGCTCCCATACTTGCTCGAAGAAATTGCAGCTTAGGAAAAGGTGGTTTGTGTTTTCCTCATTGTCTTTGCAAAGACTGCACCAACTAGGTCCTGCAAATTGTCTTTTTTGGAGATGGTCCCAAGTAGGGATTTTATTTGCAAGAGTGCACCATATGAAGATTTTTTCCTTCAATGGACACTTGAGCTTCCAAATACCCACTGCCACCATTTTTTATCTTCCTGAAAGTGATGGAAACAAAGTTGCTGACAACCAATTTTAGGTGTGTAATGCTCATGTTGGGCATGCTCCCAAATCAGCTCGTCTTCTTTGTCAATTATCCGAATGTGTGAAGATTGTAGGGAAAAAATGTATTGGTCCCACAACCTGGTCCATCATTCTAGCAGTTCTAGATCCTGGCTTCTTTTCCATCCTTGATGCCAGAGGTTTGTTGAATTGGGATCAGCTAATTGATTCAGGTGGAAAAACCCTTTCTGATGTATCAGTTGTAGTAATTGAAATGGGAGTAAGTTATTTTGTGAGCATCCTGTCCATGGATCTGCTCCAATTTTGACTTTTGTACCATCCCCTATTTTCCAAAAAATCCCTTCGAAGATGAGTGGAAGGGATTTGCATAATGCTTTCCATAAGATTGAGCCATTTGGTAGCCTTCTGTTGCCCATGTCTATGATCCAATCCAAAAGAGGAGTTGGTGTTATGTATTTTTGGATGATGAATTCTGTCCATAGGATCTAAGTTGAAATGAGCCGCCACCCTACTTTTGCAGCCAAAGCCTTTGCAAAGAAGAAAGTACTTTTTAGACCCTAACCTTCCAACGATTTCGGTCTGGCTATTTGATTCCATTTTACCCAAGGGAGTACTTTTTGCTCTTTCTTTCCTGTCCATAGGAAATTTGAGAAAATTATCTTTGTTTTATTTAGGGTTGACTTGGGGATCCATGCTAGTGCCATCCAATATACTGGAATTGCTTCAAGGACAGATTTAATTAGAACTATCCTCCCAGCTCTTGAGAGCCATATGTTACACCAATTATTCACTCTGGATTCCAATTTAGCTAGCAGCCAGCTCCAATCTTCTTTCTTGTAACAATTTGGTTGGATTCAAAAACCCAAGTATTTGATTCCATCATCTAGATAGTACTGCTGGTAGGGGAATAGCTCATAAAAAGTCCTCAAGAATTCCTCTTCCAGATTGAGTGTTGTGATTGTGGACTTCTGAATATTTATTTGCATACCTGTAGCTTTACAAAATAAGGTTACAATTTCTGAGAGTCTTTCTGCTTCCCTAATTGAACCATTGCAGAAAATGACAATGTCATCTATGAACAAAAGGTGTGTAATGTTTAGATTTGTGGCAATCTTGATTCCTTCAAATAGGCCTCTCCTTTTTGCATCTAGAAGGGCTCTACTTAAACCTTCCGCAACTAGTAAGAAAAGCTGAGGGGAAAGAGGGAATCCTTGTCTTAAGCCTCTTTCAGAGTGGAAAAAGTGAGATGCTGCTCCATTGATAAGGACTACAAAGGAGGCAGTTGAGATACATGAAAATATCCTTTTTATAAAAGAGTAATTGAAGCCCAGATGTGTGAGGAGAAATATTAGGTAGATACAACTTACTCTGTCAAAGGCCTTGGAGAGATCAATTTTAATAATTTCCCCATTTGATTTTTTGATCTTTTCACTATGAAGGCCCTCCTGAGAAACCCCAATAGCTTCGTGAATTTGTCTATCTTCCAGAAAACCAAATTGTTTCTTTGAGATAAGTTTTGAGATTACCTTTCTCAATCTTTGTGCAATTATCTTAGTGACCACCTTATAAGTGATGTTTGTAGAAATAATATATCAATACTATGTGCAATGATGCTAAAAAGAAGGA
>LPNX010619927.1:0-25300 GCA_001517045.1 Pseudotsuga menziesii | reverse complement strand
AGAATTAAAAAGAACAATAATTAATGAAAAGGTGTAACTCTTTATGAAGAGTCACGTAAGAGGCCCTAATTATTATATATACGGGAACTTATATCTTGTAAAATATCATATACCATCTTATCTCATACTTTTATACATATATTATTTATCCAAATGGATTTTTATATATTATTCCAAGTATTTTGGTAATATGTGTGTGAGCGAACTTTGTTCGGCTCATTTAGTATCAGAGCTTGATCCGAGCTTTGTCCATTATTTAAACTTTGTCTAATTTCTATTTTGGCCATCAATTTGAATTAATTAATTATTTCGTACAAATAAGAATTGGGGAAATAAAAAAAAGTGTAAAAAGAAAAAAAGTTAAAAGGAAAAAGAAGAAGTAAATCATTTGAACCAAAAAAGACAAATTGTAAATTCACATGTGGTTTCTCCAAAACGTGGGATATAAAGTAACTCTTTTTTTCACATGGAAAAACCACCTTCCTCTTATTCCGAAGGAATGAAAGAAATCTCACACACACACGAGAAATCTCAACAAACTTCCCCACTTTTGTGGATGTTAGGTAGAGAAAACTGTCAGTCGGACATCCAAGCCATAATACATCTCAACGGAATTGAACTCAGGTGGATGGAATGAAATCCACCTATCCCCACCAACAGACCATCGTATCCTTGACATACATAAAGTAATAATGTAATAAAATCAAAGAGAGAAAGTTTCAAAAGTTTATTAATTATATATAGATATATATTCTTAGGTTATTGGTACATATTATGTAATGTAATTTTTTTGGGAAACTAGGCACACTATCCAAAATGTTTCAAAGAGTCTTCAAAACTTTGACATTCAAAACATTCTTTCTCAAGACCCTCATTGACAGTGGATTTCACACTGACTCCATGGATATGAGACAACTGGGGAAGCTCAAGGGAATTGATATTAGGGTATGATAGGATTGAAAAACTGATATATGTGACTTATTAATATGGGGTGGATGAGAACTTTTCACAAATAGTTCACATACCTCCTCCTTCACGGCTTTGTCTAATTCCGAATCTAGGAAAAAGTAGTAAACTGGTATTTCTTGGTTTGGTTCTAAACGCCACCGAACCTTTCCAAATTTATTATGGCAGGACCCTATGGGATTTAACATCCTAATAGACCTCATACATTCAATGTTCGAATCAGAAAACTCATTTGGCATGTTATTCAAGGTTGCACAATTTTGGTCAATTTCGAGCTTTACTAGTCGTGACTGTAGGAGGTTCCAACTGACTCCAAATGGTCTCACATTTGAAAATAAAGGATATGGTGAGTATTATAACTTCCCAATATGACCCATGAGAAATTTATATCTGAATTGAGTCTTCTGCAAATTAATTTTGGGCTAAAGAGAAAAGGGGAAAGTTTTCTGGGAAATTGTGGTCAAATTGCCCCTAGGGGTGGAGGCTAATTTGGCTCTCCAACATAGGTACAAATCTCCAAAATTTATTAAAATAGTACAGGGATGTATATTAGACATCAATGGAAGTCATTATTCATGGTTATTAAGCTCTACAAACTGGTTATGAGGTTCAACATCTATATGGTAACTTTCAGGGAGTTTGCTTATGGCGAAATTGCATTACTAGTTTAAATTGGACACATGAAAAGTAGAATAAATGGTTCAGATGGTAACATAAAATATAATTAACCTCTACAGCATAAAAAACATTGTCCCAGCAACATCCAACTTAGAGAACATCTCTCATAAAAATATGATATAAATTCTGTCAAGCTTGAATCCAATTTCATTCAAACTAGTGACTCAAAAGCATGAGAATGCAAGCTTTTTACACTTAGATTTCTGATATTTCGAAATACAGAGCATATGGAAATAAGGGTACAGATACATACATCATCATGGATAATTAGAGGGGATATATATATCCCATGGGCTATATTAAGGGGGTTACAAAAATTTATTAGGCTATTTTCTTATATGGAAAGGTTTTTTTTAGCTAAAATATATTTGCCAATATTTATTAGAAAAAAAATAAATCCAAAATTAATAGCCTCCCATATATTAATTAGGAAAATGAAAAAACCTATTTTCATCCTAGAAATATCTTCCTCCAATCTATCTTTAGCCCCCAATTTCTAGAGAAATCCTAGTGAAATCATTCATTCACCCCCAATTTTCAATAATGGAGGCTCTTGAGGGTTATTTTCCCCTTCATTTTCCTTTCAATTCGGGCATATGGTTGCATTTTTTGTATTTTTAGTCAATTTCATGTGATACCTTGTATTTTTGCCCTTCCTTTTCCTTCTAATTTAGGCATATGGTTGCATTTCTTGTATTTTTAGTCAATTTCATGGGAAAATCAAGGTCTGTTTTGTTCTATATAAATGCTACTATGACTAATGGTTAACCACATCGGATTGTGATTGCATGGTGAAGGTTTTGGTTGATGCGATTCCACTTTTCATTTTTAGTTTTCTCGACATTTTAATCTTTGCATAACATCTCCATTGTCGAAAGCTCGGGTCTTTAAGGGGCATGTTGCACATGCAATTTATTAGAGAATACAAACTTGTATCATGCTTTTTATCCAATAATTAATGTGGTATGCCTTTTATCATTCTTTTTATGCTTTTTACAATTACCATAGATTATTATATTGTAAATTTACCTCTTATCATGCTTTTTTAATGTGAATTCTTTTTTAGGCCTATTTAATTCTAGGGAAATCTTGATTCTTAGGGCTCATTCAATGTTATTAAGGTTTTATTCTATCCAGGGAGTATTGGTTTTGAGAAAGTGTTATAGATCTCAAAAGATATGATTTATTTTATGCCTCGTCATGTTTAAACTATCGACTGACATTTATATCATTGTTAGTGGATGCTAATCTTGATGGACAAAGTCCACATGGTTTTTATCTATTCAGACTAAATTTGACCCAATTGTTTAAAATCTAATTTTGTTAGGATCTAAGGAGTTGATGAGAGTGTATATGTTCATATTTTATGTATGTTATTATCGTTTTTTGGGATGTTTGTAATATAAATGAATGCACATTGATTATAATAGCGGGGATAAAGTGGAATGGTCATCCTTTTGGTTGTATTCTTGTAGAGTTGTCGAAAGCGCTCTAGTATATTCTTCTAATTGTATTGAGAAGTTCGTGGCTGGTGTATTTTTTATTTGCATTGCCAAGTTTATCAATTTGATTTGTGACCTATATTGTTTGGTTCAATACTTGTTTTACAATATTTTGTTTTTTGTGAGGGTCATTCAAAAGTAAAATGTTTTTTGGTGATTTATTTTGATGTGTAATTGCTATCATCATCCAAAAGTGGATATAGTTATGTATGATAAATATATGATTTAGCTGGAACACGATACTTGACTTCCATCATGATTGTATATAATATGTACAGGGCATGTTTGACTTGAGATGTATACATTATGCTATTTGATATCTAGTATTTTGCATTCAATGAGGGTGCTAAAACAATTTTCCTACATTTTACAGGCTTTCAAAAATTTCAAGGACATTGATACAAACACCTCGTAATTTTATCTGAGAAAAGTAGTCTTTAAAAGAGTGGTTATAATGATATGTGTGATGATGCATTATTGTGATTTCTATTCTTGTTTTTTTTTTGGTTTGAGTGCCCTGTGACTTGTTGGGCGAACCTTTGGTCTGAGAAACCACGACCCAGGGGCATCTAAGCCATCAAAATCACTTGAGGATTGCACCCGGCCTGGACCGCACCAACCCTTAACATGGTTGGATTTAAATGTCGCCTTCCAGGAGCAACAGGTTTTGATCTTGGGCCTCCAAGCAAATGAAACCCCTCTCGACCGTTTGCTCTACCATAATTTGACGTGATTTCTATTCTTGTTAGTGTATGTTATTATTTCTAATAACCATTGCAAGTTTCTAACTAACTATAAAATTTCTAAATCAAAAGACATAATTCATATTTTGATTGTGAACATAAGAAAGGAAAAAATGGCATTCTTATCTATAAACATATAAGCAAGTTTTTTTTTCTTAGAGGGTATCTTAAAAATGAGATATTTGGAAAATACGATAATTGGGAATTCATACACTATATTAAGGTTGTGGGTATCGATAATACTCCATGTTATAATAATGGTTCGTGGGTGCCATAATCACTCCATAGTGTAAAGTGTTAAATTCTATCGGTCTATCAGTATGTCAAGATTTGGGTCCCCACATGTCCATTGGACCACTAAGGGATGATATTAAAACTGGATTCTCCACTTGCCTCGAATCTATTTAGTGTAGTTGTGTTTCACCAACACCTCTAGTTGTGAGTGACCCAATATCTTTTGTGAAATTTATAAATAAATTTCTCCTCTCGCCATTCATGCATTTGTTCAATTGAGAATCTAGGATTCGAGAGAGTCAAGCTCTGGTACATGCTCTTCTATTGCACTACCTTAGTAATATTTAGAATCAAATATGAGTCTTCCTAGTAAAAGATTCACCAATACGTTACAACGTTTTATAATTTGATGAAAGATTCGACAAGTTTTTACAATATTTTATAATTCAGTGAAATATTCACCAAGATTTTACAATATCTTATAATTTAGTGAAATATTCCCCAATATCATCTAATTCTATAATAAAAGGAAAGATTAGCCAAAAAATTATCTATACATATTATATTATCGATAAAATAGCCTTCGAATTTTCCTATATATTATGGAGATTCACCCATTTATTATACATATAAATTTAGTGGGTGTTCTTAAAATTATCCCTGTACATCATATACTCAAGCTTGGGCATCAAATTTACTCAGCAAAGTGCAAGCACCACTCCAACAAGTGTGCCATCAACATGAAAGTATGGGGAATGGTGAAGTGGGAATTAGAGAATAGGTAGATAAGTGAGAACTAGAGCTATATGAACCTTTAACCAAAAACTAAAACACCTTCATTCAGATCCAATGAGAGGTATGAATGGCCTCTCCATCAATGAACTTGGAAAGGAATCCAAATCCCTTGAAATTGGTTCACAAGCAGGGAGAGTGAACACTCACCGTGCAATGGAAAAGTAAATGTTGGAGACATTTACCACCATACACACTCTTTTTGGTCAATTTGTCCTAGTTAAACCACTATCCTAATTATTATTGACTTAATTGACATCAGAGGAGCACTAGATGACATCAGCTAGATCACACCCACACCTACCTTAAGTCAAGGAGGCTAACTTAGCCTTCTCCCACATTCGGGGAGGCTGACTGGAGTACTCTAGGGGTGATCTGAATGTCATTAATGCCCCATATTACTAACTGATGGTTACAATTAGTTAAACAGATTAGTGAAGGCACCCTCCATCATTAAATTGATTATTTATTGATTATTTAATGAACTGGAGTCAACAGAGGTGCCTCCAACCACTTCTGATGTTCAGTTACACTTCAGTTAACCTCATCGGGGTTCATTGGAGTCATTGAAGCGCTACCACTTGTTGGTTGGCTTGTTGTGACATATGTCTGACCTACTTTCAGTTAGACTCAGTCATTTATTGCACTCTGACTTCAGTTAGGGCTCAGTTGAGTCAATTAGGGTTTTGATCAGTGGTTAACTAGAGTGTTGACTATGGCTTACATTCAGTTAATCTAGACTCACTCATTCAATTCGAATGACCTCCTTGGGAATTCAAATTTCTTTGTCATTCATGCTTGCAGCATGATCTTGTATTGTATTACTCATTCTTTGTGTGAATATACAGAGCGACTACTCATTTTGTAGCACAATTACACCATTTTCATGCCTTATTGTTATTAATATTTGATGAGACTTGTGTTTAGTTCCTAGATTACTGTGACATATTAATATGGTGTTAGAGATCATGGCGGGACGAAGCTCAGATCTCTCAAAAACAAGGTTTTTGACAAATCTTGCATGAAAATTGAGCAATAGCTCAAAAATCCAGCACTGCACCAGAAGCCAAGGCTTACCACTTAATACCCCAAGTAAAGAACTTGTTGATCAAGCTTGCTTGATTGACTATGTTGGGTGTGATGAAAACCTAAAATGTGCAGGCTGTCCAACCTTACATTGCCCTTTTTGTTGTGATTTTCAAGTTTTTGACAGGTGAAAGCATTTGCTCCAATAGATTCAGATGGCTTCTTCCGTAGATATTTTGACTCCATTCAATTTCCACTCATGGAAAGGAGACATGGAGATCCAGATATGATCCAGAGGACTCTATAGGGTCACCATGGATACAAAAGAAGAGCCTGGTTCTGCAATAGACAAATCTAGATTCTTGAACAAGAAGGATGAAGCATTCAGATTCTTGTGCCTCTCTATTTCCCGGGATCTTCTTTTCCATATTTTGGGATTGAAGACTCCAAAAGAAATTTGGGACAAATTGGAAGCCCTATATGGAAAGCAGGATGATTTAAGAGTTTACCAGCTTGAAAATTAATTGATTTCTCTCTAGCCTTCCAATTTCGAGACCTTGAATGACTTTTTCACAAAGTTCAAGCACATTGTCTTACTATTGAAGCAATGAAAAGTGGAGAAAGAGGATGATCAGCTCATCCTCGCCATACTCTCCAAGATTGGAGCTGATTATTTAGTTTTTGTCTCTACATTCCGTGCGGGGAATCTCACAACACCTGGATGGAAGATGCCTACACTCAATGCCTTCATTGAGTCCCTAACAAGTGAACATGATAAGCTTGTCCAGATTGGGATCATTAGATCCTCCCGTGATCAAGCCCTCCATGTCTCATGGCCCAAAGATCTGAAGGGTAAAGGAAAGTATCAGAAGAACCCAAAAACTAAATTCGAAGCTCCTAAGCCTAAAGTTGAAAACCAACAGCATGACGAGTCTTCTGGCTCAAAGAAGAACAAAGGAAAAGGGCATCATGGAAAGGAAAAAGTCAAGTGTTCATACTGCAGGAAGGGATTCCACCCTGAACATGCCTACATGAAGAAAAATATTGATGAAGCTACCTCTCTCCTTGAGAGAAATCACATCAATCTTCCTGAAATCTTTCGAAGGAGAGATCATCAAGATCGGGAACCACAACATGAAAAAGGTCATGCCCTCATGGCAAGCACTTCGAAGTCCAAAGCACTCTTGATTGATTATGGAGCTTCAAACCGCATGATGGCTGAAAGAGACTCCTTTTCATCCTTGGAGACAGGAAAATCCATCCCCATCCACATGGGAGATGACTCCACCATCATTTCAGAAGGATAAGGTATGGTTGATCTTGAGAATGGCTATTTTTCAAATGTTTTGTATGTACCGTATCTGGCATCAAATCTCCTTAGTGTCTATCAGATGACACATACAGGAGTGCCTAAGAGAGTATCTTTCAGACCAAATTATATTGAGATAATGGAACTTGCATTCGGGAAACTCATTGCTAAAGGCCTTGCAAACCATCATGCAAAATCCTATGAGTTCTCTCACTTTGTGGTGGATGCAAAGTCCACTACACTGCTAAATCATGGAAATGAAGTTAGTAGGCTGTGGTATGAAAGGTTTGGGACTCTAAATTTCAAATATTTGCAGTAATTAAAGAAAATATCCATGGTTGAAGGCCTCTCGGTCATCAAGGCAACTACTGAAATTTGCAAAGGTTGTGTGGTTGGAAAACACCCTGAGCACAAGTACGATCGGGGGAAGGAAAACCGAGCTACATGCATATTGGGGTTGATACATTCTGATATCAGCGGTCCGATGACTATCACATCCATGAATGGATCAAGGTATCTTCTAAATTTTATTGATGATTTTTCAAGGTACACATGGGTCTTCTTTCTTAAAAAGAAGTCTGAAGTATGTGAAAAATTCTCTGAACTGAAGGCCTTGATTGAGAATGCCTCTGGGCTTAAGATAAAGATATTGAGATATGATAATGGTGGGGAGTATGTCAGTAATGAGTTTCTGCACATATCATGTAAAATTGGTATTCAGGTCCAACATTCAATTCCCTACACTCCCCAGCAGAACGGTGTAGCGAAAAGGAAGAATCAGTCTCTCAAGGAGATGACCACCTGTATGTTGGAATCAAAGAAGTTAGCTACAAATTTGTGGGCTGAAGCCATGAATGCTGCAGCATACATTAAAAATAGAGTGCCACACTCATCCTTGAAAGGGGATACCCCTTTTGAAGCATACTTCAGACACAAGCGGGATGTGTCGAACCTACGGGTGTTTGGGTCCACTGCATGGGCCCAAATTCCACTTGATAAAAGGAGGGCTTTGCAACAACAAAGCATAGAATGTCTATTTATTGGGTATCCTAATGAATCAAAAGGTTTCAAGCTTCTAGATATCAAAACAAAACAGATCATCATTGAAAGGAGTGTCAAGTTTGATGAGTTTCTTCAGGAGGTGGAACTAGTGAAGGAGAAAACTGTTGAATTTCCTGCCTATTCTACTAAATATTTGGATGATGAAATTGAGGGTGATGACTGTCATTTGTATCCTCTTATTTCTGATATCAGTGTGTAGCAAACATCAGATGCTGAATCAGAACCTGAAGTACAAAATCATCTTCCCACATGGGCCCAACAAACACTCTCCTCCGCAGGAGATAACATTGGAAATCCGGATGATCCAAGGAGAACCTGGTCTGATTTCCAAAGAGAAAGTATTGCACTCTCTTCTCCTAATATTTTTCTATATAAAACTTGCTATTTGATGATTAGTTCAGACCCAAAATCCTACTACCATGCTCGGAAGGATCCAAGATGGCAAGTTGCCATGGATGAAGAGATGAATTCTCTTTAGAAAAACACTACTTGGGAGCTAGTTTCTCTTCCTCTGGGAAGGAAATTGGTTCAATGCAAGTGGGTGTTTCAGACCAAGGTTGCTGCTGATGGAAGCACCTGAAAATATAAGGCAAGTCTGGTGGAAATTTTTTTCTCTCAGGTCCAAGGTGTGGACTACCATGAGACCGTTGCACCAGTTGCAAAAATGGACTCCATCCGCCTAGTTTTGGCAATTTTGACATCTAAGCACTGGGAAGTGCATCATATGGATGTTAAGTTAGCATTTCTGCATGAATATATTCATGAGGAGATATACATGAAGCATCCTGAGGGATACATCTCTAATCCATCTTTGGTTTGCAAGCTAAAGAAGTCACTATACGGGTTAAAACAAGACCCAAGACAGTGGTATGCCAAGATGGATGCCTTCCTTCTCTCACAAAACTTCCAAAGGTGTATATCAGATCCAAATGTGTATTTACAGAATTTTGATGGTCATTTGGTTATTATTTTTTTATATGTTGATGACTTACTGATCACAGGTAGCACAGTTTCTTCTATTTCAACCATCAAAACTGCTCTCTACAATGCCTTTGAAATGAGTGATTTGGGGCTACTAAAACAATTTTTGGTTCTCAAAATTGAGCAAAATTCTGATGGGATAATGGTCACTCAGTCAAAATACATATCATACCTATTAGTCAAGTTTAACATGGCTGAATGTAGGCCTGCACCATTTCCATTCCTTTCAAGGATCAACCTTGAAGAAGGAAAAAGCACACCTCCCATGGACTACACTATCTATCGACATCTGATTGGTAGCTTGTTGTACTTGACACATTATCGGCCTGATATTTGTTATGCTGTGAATGCTGTATCAAGATACATGCAAAACCATCATGATCTTTATTGGAAGGTATCCAAGAGGATCCTCCAGTATATTCAGGGAACCAAGACCTACGGCATTCACTATGCTACAGACTTCGAGCTAGAGCTTGTTGGATACACAGATTCTGATTGGGTGGGTGATTCTATTGATCGAAAGTCTACTTCCGAATATGTATTCATGTTTGGTGGTGGCCCCATTTTCTGGTCTAGCAAAAAGCAGGCTGCCATAGCATTATCTTCAGCAGAGGCCAAGTATCGAGGAGCAATGAATGCTTGCATCCAAGCAGTTTGGATGCAAGGAATTCTTTCAGAGTTTTATATTGGTAGTACTTTTTCCACTGCCCTCTTTTGTGACAATCAAAGTGTTATTAAGATATCCACAGATCCAGTTACCAGACAAAGGACCAAGCATGTAGAGATCCACATGCACTATATCAGGGAGCTAGTGCATGACAGGACCATCATTATGTAATACTGCTTGACTAATGAGCAGATTGTAGACATCTTCACCAAGAGATTTTTAGAAAATAAGTTCACTTACCTCCATTCACTGTTGGGGGTGAGTTCATCAAGGTGATCAGACTACTTTCAGTGTTCAGCTTGAGGGGGAGTTTTTCTCACTGGGTTTTCCCTCTTTTACTCACTTAGTTTGTTTTTGATCATTGTTTCAGTTTCAGCATTGTACAGGGTGACCTATGGCCTTAGTTGCTGGGGCCCTAGCATTTTTATGCATTTTATGTTTTCTAACTCCTCTTGAGTATAGCTTAAGGGGGGGGTGTTGGAGACATTTACCACCATACACACTCTTTTTGGTCAAATTGGCCTAGTTAAACCACTATCCTAAGCATTATTGACTTAATTGACATCAAAAGAGCACTAGATGACATCATCTAGATCACACCCACACCTACCTTTAGTCAAGGAGGCTAACTTAGCCTTCTCCTACATTCGGGGAGGATAACTGGAGCACTTTGGGGGTGATCTGAGTGTCATTAATGCCCCATATTGCTAACTGATGGTTACAATCAATTAAATAGAGCAGTGAAGGAACCCTCCATCATTAAATTTATTATTTATTGATTATTTAATGAACTGGGGTCAACAGAGGCACCTCCAACCACTTCTGATGTTCAGTTACACTTCAGTTAACCTCATCGGGGTTCATTGGAGTCATTGAAGCACTGCAACTTGTTTGTTGGCTTGATGTGACATGTGTTTGACCTACTTTCAGTTAGAATCAGTCATTTATTACACTCTGAATTCAGTTAGGGCTCAGTTGAGTCAATTAGAGTTTTGATCAGTGGTTAACTGTAGTGTTGACTATGGCTTACATTCAGTTAAGCTAGACTCACTCATTGAATTCGAATGACCTCCTTGGAAATTGAAATTGCTTTGTCATTCATGCTTGCAGCATGATCTTATATTGTATTACTCATTCTTTTTGTGAATATACAGAGCGGATACTCATTTTGTAGCACAATTACACCATTTTCATGCCTTATTGTTATTAATCTTTGATGAGACTTGTGTTTAGTTCCTAGATTACCGTGACAAATTAATAGTAAACGCTCTCCAAAATGCCAAAGTACAATTAAAAAATTATCAAATTCCATTCTCCTTCCTTAAGACATCCTTTTATTAAATCCATCAGGCCTCCTAAGTTCGAATTTCCCTCCATAGGATTCCTCCAACTAATATTAGTGGTTTAGTAACACATATGACACTTGTCTCCTTCTTCATGCTCCAATTGTTTCCCCAAATTCGAATGTCTGCCTATAACTCCAAAATGTGTCCTCTTGGTGGATACTTTTATCCTTTTCATGCCATATTTTTCATAGGTTTTCAATAAGGTATGAATCTATCATATTTGTCATAGAATCTTTCATCATTGGTTGTCATAGAGTGCATGGAATCTCCTTCCAAGTGGCACACAATGTATTCTTAGTCTCGTCCTCTTCCATGGGAGTTACTCTCCTCCCATAATTCAAATTCCTTGGCTCATGATAGAATATGTGTCAACACATCAACCTCCAAGAATGTTACATTCCCCTTGGGTTTGAATTTAGATGAAGGTCATGCCAAGTGTGTGGGGAATCTAGTCACCCAAAGGCTCCGAAATATTCCAAGTGTCTTTATGAACCAATGCCACCACCTTATTTTCTTAGCATTTATTATTTATGTGACCCATTTAAATGTGAATATGTTAAACTAAATTTATTTTGGGTCCTATAGCCCCTTTACTACAAATTTTTTGTCTCTGTCTCAACCTAGGGAACTAGTAGATTAGTGAAACATTATTTGCAAGTAGTCTTATTTGAATGGGGACATGAAATTCCTCCCCACCCAATATTTCTTGTACTCAAGCAATGCCAATTTTGGATGCTGCAAAATTTTTTCATCTTCCCAAGTGGCATCCTCACTTGGTACTCCTTTTGTTGACCAAGTTATCTCTTATGGTTTTTTTCCTTAATTTTATCTAGCTGCAATTGAAGTAGTGGCACTCATGTACTGCAATTTTGTGCTTCCAAAATTAAAAATTTGTGTATTTTACATATTGATATATCATGTGACATCACCACTAAACACCAAAATATCAATTAATTCCATCAAAACAAAATTTGCACAAATAATCGTTACCTCCATATTTTGGAAGCCATTTTCTGAACTTTCAACCCCGTTTTTCCTCATTGTATAATTATTTGAAGTTGTACTGAGTTACCAAAATTTAAGTCTTTAATAAATTAAGAAAATTTTAGAGAGGAACCACCGTGCTTGCTGCTGCACTACTTTGATTACAATCAGCTTCTCAAGTGGTGACATAATCTCCCATATTGCTTGCTGCCCCTAAAATTGAAACCAAGCAATACCATGATCCCATTGCTTGTATTGCACCCTTCCAAACATCATGAGTACAAAATATAGATCAAGAAAGTACTGAAAAAAATCATACAAATGTACACCAAGAAGGTACCTTATCAAATAATCATGGAAGTGCTTGTACATTTGAGTAAGTAGATCATCATGTGGCCCATACACACAAGCATCAGGTATTATATCAAAACTACTCCAATGACATAGGTGAGGATCCCATGCCATATAATTCCAGTCCAAAATCATGTAAGATGCATCAAAATAATCATCCATGTGTTCTTTCATCCAAGAAGTGAATGAATAACCTCCATCAAAATTTAAAACAAATAAGGAGCAAAGAAAACATCAAGACTTCAAGTGGCTCAAAGAAGTCTCATCAATACACCCATGAATATGTATATCATCAAGAAATAAAAAAGGATGTTTCTTCCAATAATAATGTTCCTCCATTATGTATCTCTTCACCCAAGTGTTGGATGAATTTCCTCCAACATCAAATGGACTAGGAAAGGAGAAAGAAAAATCATTTGTGTTCAAGTGACTCAAGTGAACATAATAGGTGCATCCATGTAGATGTGTAGCATCATAAGGTAACAAAGGATGCCACTGAAAATTTAAAGAATAAGGTTCTCTAGTAAAGTCATCATCAAAAGGATATATAGAAGCTTCATACTCCTCATGTGGCACCTGTTAAATTTGTGAACCATTGATCTATAGGAAAATATGAAAGTTATAGGAACAAAATTATGCAGTGGAATAATCAAAGAGAATGTACACTGAACAAGAAATTCATGACACAAATTTTAGATAAATTAGACACGATTTGCTTAGTTAATCACAACATTAATATTCATTCATTAATCAATAACAAAATGATTATACAATAAATAGAATTCGAATATAGTGGATAGGATTCAAATATACCAACTCAAGCTAACTGAATAGTTAACTCAGTGTGTCTAAATCACTATTGTAAATCACTAGTATAACTATGGATGTCTAAATCAGTATACAATCAGTTAACTAATGAGGTAGGTGGACAAAGGGTGCCACACTCCCTGCATGCATGCAAAACTGGTGCTAGGTTAACTAATAGTGATATAAATGATGGTAACTAGAGGTTAACTCAACATAACTGCTTACCTACCACAACCAACTGATGGAGGCTACTGGTGGAACTCATAGTGGGCTCCTATAATGTAGGGATTTATCCCAGAGGAACATAAACTCATGCATGCACATGCAGTAAGTGGCAGATAACCTCTAGGTGTGTCCCCCATACTCTAGTACATTGATAATAAATCCCTAAGTTAGGCAAGATAACCAAATAGAGTATATTAGACAAAGGAGGATTAATTAATCCTAACACCCCCCCCCTAATCCTAACTTTGGACAACTTGGGCCCTGGAAACTAGGCCAAAATTCACCCATACAATCTAAATGAAATAAAATACTGCTTAATTAACTAAGGAAAATGGGAAAATCTCATGGGAAAATCCCCCTCAAAATGAGCAGGAATCATGAAACAATGAATCAAGCCTTTACACCGAGAAGAGATATGAGGAAAAAAAATATCTTTTCTCTGAAGGACTTGGTAAAAATATCTGCAATCTTCTCCTTCGTAGGGAAGTAATGTAGTGTGATAGTCTTGTCATGCACTAGCTCCCAGATATAATGCATGTGAACTTCAATATGCTTCGTCCGCTGCTTCTGGACTGGATCAATGGATATCTTTATGGTACTCTGGTTGTCACAATAGATGCCCACTGAAGGTGAAGTGCGAATCTCAAATTTTGTCAAGATGCCATGCAACCAAACTGCCTGAATAACTGCATTTACAACCCCCCTATACTCTACTTATGTTGAAGAGAGTGCAAGTACTTCTTGTTTCTTAATGGGCCAACAAATTGTCCCATATCCCAATATAAACACAAATCCTAAAGTGGATTTTCTATCATTCCCATCTCCATTCCATACCGAATTTGTGAATCTAATGAGATCTAATTGTGCATCGGTTGTATAATGGATCCTATAGTCTCTAGTACCCTGCACATAGTGAAAGATATGCTTTGTTTCCTTCCAATGCAACTCATGTGGCTCCTGCATGTATCTGGCATTAGCACTCATAGCATATGATATATCTGGTCTCGAATGTGTGAGGTATAGAAGGATCCCAATGAGTTGTCTAAAAAGAGTGTTGTCAACCGATGGTGTAGAACCACCTTCTTCTATCCTGATTCCAAATAGGAAGGGAAAAGGGGATGTTTTACATGTTAATAATCCTCCCTTGTCCATACTTATAAGTCTATTAGATTATATTTTCCTAAATTAGGAGTCATTAATTAATATTGGGTCCACTAGTACCATAGGGTCCACTTGGGCTATTGGCGCTACCAATACCAGTCACTAGAGTGTGGGGAACACCTATAGAGGTTAATTGCAATTGACTTCACTTTCATGCATCATTTTATGTTCTTATGATACCAATCCCCACAATTTAGGAGCCACTGGGAGTGCCACCACCAACCTCCTTCAGTTGTTGATAGTTGGTAACTAGTCAAGATGATTTATGCTCCAATTACATTCAGTTAGATGTCCTCTAGCTCAGTTAGTGCTAGTCTTGCATGGTTGCATGTGGGTAGGTGCCTATTCTCACCTACTTTTCACCTACCACATCACTTCAACTGGTTTAACTGGTTGTAATTGATTGAGAGACCCAATTAGACATCTGGAGTTAGAGTAAAGCTCCAACAATGATTTAGACACTTTTAGTTAGCTAGTAAGTTGGTCTTGAGTTGGTATATTCGAATCCTATCCACATGATTCAAATTATCTTTTATGTAACATTCATGTATAATTTTTGGATTAATGAAGTTTATACTATAATTATACTGAGAAATACTTATCAATTTTCTGTGAAATTTGTCTTGATTAGTGTGTATTTTTCATTCCATTCCACTGCACAATAATACAATTCAATTGCACTCATTGCATGTAGATCAATGGCACAATAATTTAACATTAGAGTGTTCCATGCAGAATCTTTTAAGAAAATATGATGAGTATCTAGACTATGAGATCATTATTCCTGAATTCTTTTGACATACTTCGAGACCAATGAACTGGCTTAATAGTCATAGATCAATCATAGAAAATGATTTATTCAAAGCTGAGTTGATGCTTCTCAATCCAACAACAAAGCTGCTAGTAATGAGCAAGTCATCCACATGTAACACAATCAATAGCAAAGACCCCTATTTCTTATGCATGTAAACATTGCAGTACGATTTGCATCTTTCAAATCTCTATAACATGAGAAAAGAATCCATCTTGGAATACCGACTAATATTACTATATAAAGGTTGTTCATTAATTTATCCTATTTGAGCTACTGAGATGTAGAAAGGGGTTTCTGCCGTTTTCTTGATCTACCCTATCGGTCAAGGAAGCTTCTCTGACGGTATGCCTCTAGGAATCTTTTGGGGTTTGTTTGAGCCCATATAGAGGTTTACTCAGTTTGAAAATGAAGGAAGAATCCTCAATGTACCCCTCAGGTTGTTTCATGTAGATATTCTCTTTCAGGTCACCATGGAGGAAGGAACTCTTTACATCCATGTGATGTACCTCCCACATTTTTGATGTTGCAACTACCAATACTAGTCTGATGGAGTCCATTCTTGCTACTAGAGTGAATGTCTCATTGTAGTCCAATCCATGGACTTGTGAGTATCCTTTTGCCACCAACTGAGCCTTATACTTGGTTTTGGTTCCATAAAATGTTGTCTTGGTCTTGTGGACCCATTTTCAATGGAATAATTTTCTCCCTGGAGTCAAGGAGACAAGCTCCCAAGTTTTGTTGTCTTGTAGTGAATCAAATTCCTCATTTGTAGCTGCTTTCCATCTTGGATCATGGGAGGCCTCTTTGAATTTTTGAGGATCTGATCCCATCATCATGAAGCACCTATTAGGGAGAAGTTGATTCGTGTGGGATAGAGAAACATACTCATTATGATGCTGGGACCTCATTATTCTTCTATCATCTAGATTCCCAACAACATCCCCAACTTCTTTAATGAGCTTTTGTGCCCATTTAGGATGATGAGATGGAATAGATGATGGATATAGATATAGGTCCTCTTGAGGTGTAATATCAATATCAATATCATGTTGATATTCCTCATCATATGAATCTAAAATATTAGACAATAAATATGTATCCGCAAATGGAAATAAAGGAGATTTGATACCTTTATCTTCTTCGAATGGAAGCTGAGTTTGTACTGGATCTGTGTATGGAATTAAGTGTGAGAATGCATATTCTTTGGAGGCATGGATTGCAACAAATTTCTCTATAATATTCCCAATTGAGATATCTATGATCTCTACTAAGTTAGGTCCAAATACCACTCGCTTTGGTGAGCCAGTGTGAGTCATCTGATATACAGATACCAAATTTGTTGCAAGAGAGGGCACATAGAGTACATTTATGAACTCTCCATGTTGGATTTTAATATAACCTCTCCCTGCTACTTGGATCTATGATTCATCCCCCACATGAATGCTAGTTCCTCCTGAGAGATCCACAAAAATGAAGGATTCTTTGGATGCTCCTTAATCAATCAAAAAATCCTTTGATCGAGAGACACTTGATTTTAAGGCATGAAAAATCTCATGTTCTTATGTTTGTTGTCCTTCTGTAGACATCCTTGTGATTTTAGGGAGAGAAATATTTTTCTTTTTAATAAGTTTTGACAGATCATCAATGGTTTTCTTCATGCACCATCTCTCTGGATGAAATCCTCTCATATAGTAGGGACACTTACTCTTCTCAAATTTATTCTTTTTCTTGGAACCTGAGGCTACATTGAAATATTTCTGATTCCCCTTTGGATTCGAATCAATGTTTTTGGTCTCCTTCCCTTTGTGCTTCCCTCTTCCTTGCTCATTGTTTGAGTATGCTACTAAGAGTGCCTGATTATTGGAGGTTTTAATCACTCCCATTTGAACCAATTTGTCTTTCCCTTATATCAAAGACTCAACAAAGGCATATATGGAAGGCATCTTCCAATTTGGAGTGGAAATTCTTCCATAATGGAATGTAGAGATAAAGACTGGGAACTTTGAGCCAAGCTTGCTCAACAATGACATCACAAGCTGCCCATGTTTCCTCTCTATCCCACATTGTTTGTGTTGTAGTACTAGTGCTTTGTACTTTGAAAATAATTGTTGAATAGTCTCAAAAATGTTGGGTTGTAGTGCAATGAGCTCATTCTCAAGAATATTCCCTCAAAGATAATCTTGTTTTCCAAAAAAAGAATTGATATTTTCCCAAGATCCCTTTGGAGTCTTGAGTCCCTCAAGCTGGAACAAAATATCCATGGATATGTGGATGCACATGAATCCGAAGGCTTCATCGAGCCGATTCAAAAACTTGTTCTTCTCAACATACTGCTGTGGCTCAAATTCTCTTCCCATTTCATCCTAAATAGGCCTTTGTTGCAAAATGATACCTGCATATCTTCCCTCCAATCAATGTAATTGAAGGGTGTAAGGATTCTAGGTGAGAGCTGAAGAATTCTCCATTTTATTTTATGATGATCAACAATTCTTCAAGAAGCTACATAGATACTTGTAAAGAAAACTTCAAAACAAATTCAATTCACAATAATATGTCAGTTCAAGCCTTTCCACCTCAACATGTGCACTTTTTCAGAGTCCGTCACACTTGCAAATACTTATCTAGACATAATCTAGAGTTAGCAAGGAAATGATTACAAGATTTATGTGGAAAGTCAGCTGCTTCTAGTGCATAATCGAGGTTTCCAAGGTTTGTTTCTATCCTGAACAAGGCTCTGGTACCATGTTAAATTTGTGAACCATTGATCTACAGGAAAACATGAAAGCTAGAGGAAGGGAATTGTGCAGTGGAATAATCAAAGAGAATGTACACTGAACATGAAATTCATGACACAAATTTTAGATAAATCGGACAAGAATTGGTCATTTAATCACAACATTAATATTCATTCATTAATCATAAATACAATGATTATACAATAAATATAATTTGAATACTGTGGATAGGATTCGAATATACTATCTCAAGTTGACTGAATAGCTAACACAGTGTGTCTAAATCACTGTTGGAGCTCACTAGTCTAACTCCAGATGGCTAAATATGTCTACAACCAGTTAATTGATGAGTTAGGTGGAAAAAAGGTGCCACACTCTTTGCATGCATGCAAAACTGGTGATAAGATAACTGATAGTGATCTAACTGATTGTAACTGGAGGTTAACTCAACATAACTGCTTACCTACCACAACCAACTGATGGAGGCTGCTGGTGGCACTTAAGGTGAGCTCCTATAATGTAGGGATTGGTCCCAGAGGCATGTAAACTCATGCATACACATGTAGTAAGTGGAAGATAACCTATAGGTGTGTCCCCCATACTCTTGTACAATGATAATAACTCCCTAAGTTAGGAAAGGTGACCAAATAGACTATATTGGACAAAGGAGGATTAATTAATCCTAACAACACCATAA
Organism: Pseudotsuga menziesii; assembly: GCA_001517045.1. Taxonomy (NCBI): domain Eukaryota; kingdom Viridiplantae; phylum Streptophyta; class Pinopsida; order Pinales; family Pinaceae; genus Pseudotsuga; species Pseudotsuga menziesii. Next base: position 6,220 of record LPNX010619927.1, on the reverse strand, counting down.
AAAAGAAACCTTTCACCCATACTTCATTAGGATGAATTCTAAGTGTAGGATGTAGGAGAATGGACCAACTCACATAGATGATTAGAACATTCAAAATTTTCATCATGTGAAGGATCCACAGGGGTAGGATCATGCACCTCCCTCAAAAGGGAAAAATCTTTTCTCATAGGTTGGTTCCAAGGTAGTGGAATCATGCACTTCTTCAAAAAGTGTGTAACCATTATCAAGAGGCAACTCAAGTTCCTCTTCCTCCACAAAAAGTGGTTGGATCTCATCAATATCATGTTCAAACACATCAAGAACTGCAATTTTCCATGTTTCTCATGATCTATCATGTCATGAGAATCCTCCAAGCAATCTACCATATGACAATTCGAAACATAGGAGGAAGAACACGTATCTTTCCACCTCTCAAGAAGTTGCTCATTTTGAATTTTGAGATTATGAATACCCTTATTATTATTAAAGTATACTTCATTTAACCATTCATTTATCTCAACCAAAGACAAGAAATTACATTCGATGTTGCACATTTCTCTTTGAATATTCTCCATGTACTCAAGGAAGGATGGCTCCTTCAATGAAGAAAATTCCCAACAAGAATTTGACACCAATGCTTTAGTGTCATGGAGTATGCTAAGGGCCTCATGGATATTCCTTTCACTCACATTCAAATACCCTTCAATGAAGGATGGTTCATGAGAGAGAACCTCCTCTTCTTCTTTCTTCTTGATTTGATCAACTTCTTGAAGATCAAGTGGTGATGGGGAAGTTGATATTGGTTCTTCATTATCTACCACAAGGTCTTCATCTTTATGCTCATGAGAAATTTGGCTTGCAGGAATATTCTAAAATATGATATATATGTCACCAAAATAGATTTGTGAGAACCCATTCGTAGTTATGTTAGAGTAGTAGAGTCAAGATAAGCTAGTTAACCTATCTAAGCAACCAACAACATATCATAAAAGATAAGAACAGGAAAAGAAAAGGACAAGAGAACATCGATACACATGGTTCACCCTAATGGGTTACATCCACAGGAATGTAGTCTTCTATTATCTCCAGAATGTCTTGTCCAATCTTACAAGAGAGAAAAGCACAAATACCCCAAAGAATATAGATGATGTTGTCATGTCCCCAGTTTTGACCCCGTTTGCATGATGTATATAATGTAAATAATCATGGTGAGGAGCTAAAGGCAAAGGCCCCACCATCGATTTTGTTGTGTATGTTTCGGAAATAGAGGTAATTGCCGATGGTATGTCGTGCTATTCGGCACATTATAATTCGGCATCATGTAAACCCGCACATCAATTAAATTAAACCACAACCAGCTACGGCAGTGCAACGTTGAATGAAAAGGGCATGGTTCCAAAGGATAAGGGGTGGGGGATGTCAAACCTTGGTTATGGGGAAAACCCATGTTTTATTACCTTGTGGTTTTCTACCTTGGTTATTTTGTCACCCTTCTTGTCTTACCCAACCTCTTTCAACCTCTTTAATGTTCTGTTGGGTAGTTGGGAAGCTATGGCTGTTGGTGGATGGGCAGTTATTGCCTTTGGGAGTGGGGTGGCAGGACTGTCAGTCCTTTGCCCACATCCACACTCCACCCACGACTCCATGCTTTCCCTGCCTGTTCTGTTCTCCTGACGCGCCTGTTCATTGTGCCCATCGTGCATTCTCTCCACGGTCTGTTCACCTCTACCCACGGATTGTCTGTTGGCTCTTCACGCACAAGCTCTGGGCGTTTTTGGGTCTCACGCAGGTTTTCTTCCTCTCCCCCACGAGTTGCTGAGCACCCACGAACTGCAAATTCGCGTCCTTCCTGTTAGTGGTGCATCCACGGGCCAAAATGGATTCGTTTTTCCTCACGCAGGGCCTCCATTGTCTGTTCTTTTCCTTGCTGGGTCGGATTGTTTACCCACGCACAAGCACTCTTCTGTTTGGGGCGCACATAGTGAGCTGAGAGCCGTGCTCTTGCATCCACAACTGACTGTGAAGGGCCATTCACGTTTTTGGCTGTCTCACAGATTAATTGGGTCGTTTTCCCTACTATAGGTTATGCTCACTGGTAGATTTCGGGGCTGTAGTCTTCCCCATGTTGTGAATGTATTTGCTGTTACGTTTGGGGGCCATTGTAAATTCGAGTGAGAGTCATTTTGGCCACGATAGGGCCAAGAATGACTCAGGAATTCGTTTTCCCTGTTTAAGCTGTGGTCATCCATTGTTTGGGGCTGTCCCGGGTTGTTTTGCCTTCTTCACAGAGCTGTGAAGGGTTGATATGGCTGCTGGTATGAGCGGTTGTCCATTGGACTGTGCTGGCTTGGCTTGTCTGTTGAAAGCCTGTGAAACCCAGCAGTGTTGTTTTGGCTGTTATGTGTCCCCTTGGCTATGTGTAAGCCTGCAATTGACCCTTAGTCCGGAGGAATCATGCCCAGCTCGGGGGTGGCAGTGTTGCTGAGAGATAGATGAGCAAGCTGGCCTATGGTTGGGTGGAACGTTGCAGCGACGTAGCTGGTTGCGGGTGAATTCTTCATCAAAGATAAGTACTGCTGTTCACTGCATCTATGTAATTTATATTGATGTTCGAATGCTGGAATGTGTTTGTGTTGCTTCCGCTGTATGATTGAAGATAAATGCATCTGTGTATGCTTAATTTCAGCATTTGAACTCTTTGATTATGTTCATGGGCTGTTTTCCCAACTGTGTTTGCTGTGTACGTCGCGTCCTCTTCGCCGGTTGAGGGACGGGGACGTGACAATATGGTATCAGAGCGCCATGGTTGCAGCAATGGGCCTCTATGGGCCATAAGGAGTGCAGTGACAGAGGCAGGGTTGCCTTCAGCAAATAGAAATTTGATGGCAGCAAGTTTCAAAATTCACCTAAGTGCCTGAACAGTCGGAAGAGTTAACAAAGCTTACTTCCACTGTGGCGGAAGGATTCGGTGTTTGACAGCCCGCCGTTGCGGCTGTGAAAATGGTTAGACCGCCGACGCGGCAATGGGTCCGATTGCCGATAGTGCAGAAGAAAAATGAACGCGAAAATTTTTCTAAGTGTCAAAACGGCCGAATCGGAAGGTTTCATGAAGTTTCCCATCTGACTGTTGCGGGCGGCGAAGTGATCTACGTCCGACGTTGCGGACGAGTGGATGAAGTTTCCCGTCCGACCGTTGCGGACGAGTTCATGGAGTCAACCTCCATTTTTGCGGGTGGAGCAACGATCTTTCCCTCCGACCGTTGTGGGTGGCGGAGTGATCTCGCGTCCGATTCGAGAACCGTCCGATCGCCAACGCCGCGGAGAGTTTGAAGATCCGCTCGATCACCGACGCCGCAGAAAAATTTCAAAAATCTGGCTAAGTATGGAACGGTCGGGCCATTGGAGGAAGTAAACTTCCGCCGTTGCGGAAGGATTGGTAGAGTCTTACGTCCGCCGTTGCGGATGGCGGAGCAATCCCGCGTCCGGTCCAAGAGTCGTCCGATCGCCGACGCCAAAGAGAGATTGAAAAATTTGGCTAAGTGTCGGAACGATCGGAAGGGAGAATGGTTCGACGTCCGATGTTCCGAGAGTCTGCCGACGTCCGATGTGGTTCTAAGCGCCGATCGAAAGAGCCGGCAATGTGGGCGTCCGCCGTTGCGGACGGCGAATTGATTTGGCTTCCGACCCAAAAGTCAGCCGACGACCGACGACAGTGCCAAGTCGGAAGGTTTGGAACTTTGTGCAAGCCGCCATTGCGGAAGGCTCGGAGCCTTCGAGCGTCCGCCGTTGCAGAAGCTAGAGGCATCTGCCGGCCGAATAGGAAGACTGCCGACGCCGCGGGAGAAAGCGCGCCGATCGGAGGAAGAAAGGGAAGTAAGCGTCCGCCGTTGCGGGTGAAGGAGCGATCAGGCTTCCGATTGGAAAGTCTTCCGACTCCCGATCCAAGATTCAACCGACGCCCGATGTGGAAAGTTCGTCCAAGGAAGAGTGGACGTCGGAAGGTTGGGAGCTTCCGGGGAGCCGCCGTTGCGGACGGGATAAGCCTTCCGAGAGCCGATTCAGCGGCCGAGAGGATGGTTCCGGGAGCCGATACGTCGGGTGGATAGATAAAGTGAGGATCCGATTCTGCGGAAGGAAAGAATGGGAAAGGATCCGACGTTGCGGCTGGGAGATTGATGTGGGATCCAATTCAGCGGCCACGAGGTTGGTTCCGGGAGCCGATTTCAATTGTTTTTAGAAGGATTTTCAACTGTTTTTCAGGGGAATTTCAGGGCTGAAAAAGGGAAAAATGGCAGCGGGGTAATGCGCCAGATTGTGCGAAAACCAATAATTTACAAAAAAAAAAAACGAGGGCGCTGCCCTTGACCCGCCCTGCAGTGGCGCAGGGAAGCCACAAGGGGGCAAGCCCCCTTGACCCCCGTCGTCCCTTGAGACTGTCGTTCTTGTGGGAAGAAGATTTTATGTTTGGGGCAATATAGTAGAACCCGGAATTCATAAAAGATGAATGATGCATTGAAAAAGAGATTTTTCAAGTTGGCTGAACTTGGCACCCAGTCCAAAATGCAGTGATGTGTGTAAAATGCCAAGATTGGTGAAAGTCTTCATTCTTAGAAGGGGTGTGGTTTTCACATCCGATGTCAGAATGACACGTGTGAACAGGCGTTGGAAAGCCTATCCAGCAAGGAACGAGGATAAGGGACCAGAATATGAGAATGAAGTAGCAAAGTGCTAATGATGGCCGCTGTTATCAAGTGGACAAATCTGGACAGTTGCATGCCCAGGGGCAGCAAGGACTAGGAAGTCAATCAGCTGCTGTGTGGAAAAGGAATTCCATGAGAAGATGAGGGATTTGAAAAGGGAAGTTTTCAGTAGACCCTATCTTGCTGACTTTAACTACATTTCCTAAGTTTATGCTTGAAATGCATGAGGATATGTATTGCATGCATAGGATATTGCATGGTTAGTAAGAATATTGAAAAATATATATGTGTATAATGAACCACTGATGATAATCATTGTTTTGATGTTGGCATTAGTGGACAAACCAACGATGACATGGACCCGGATGAATATGTTGCTGATGCTGATGAATGAGACCAGCAACCCTCTGGAGAAGGGATAAGGCAACAAGTCCATAACAAAAGTTGGTGAGAAAATGTTGCAATCTCCTGCAAGGGACCAACCAAAGTGGTCATGGTAAGGGTGTAAGTACGACCCATGCAGGTAAGAGTTTTCTTATGACAGATTCCATGGATTGGTCCAGGTAAGAGACCTCATACCATGTGAATGTTGGAATGTAGAAAGGTGTCATGCCTATACATGATTAATGATATTGATTATAGTAATGCATCCTATATGAGATAGTCATGGTTAGGCCATGGTATGGTTGAACGCATAGTATTCCTGAACCAATGCAAGGTAGCGTTGAATGGACATCCATTAAGAAGATTTTATGAATCTTGTTGTTATGCATTGAATGTATGCATATGAAGGGTGTGAGTGACTGATTGCCTAAGTAAAGGTGCAAATGTTGTGATGCATTGCATGAATGCATTGAGATGAATGCATGTGATATTATGGAGAACTAATGGCTGAAATGATGAATTGATGACAATTCAGGAACCATTTCAGAGGTTGCTATGAATGCAGGATAGTCATGAGTAAGTGGCTGCCAGAAATGCTCTATTGAAGAGCAAGGTGGTATGGATGATATGCTTGTGAAGTAAGGAGTATCTAACCACTTCATTTAAATTGCATTAATGCTGTGACTATACCTTGCAATGTTAGTGTAATAATGATTGCATGAAGTGAATGAGTTTGGTATATACTGATGTGACTAACCTTTGAAGTATTTGAATTTTATAAATTCTGGAAATGCTTCAGTGACGGTTGTAGCAATAAGATAGTATATGCATCTGTACTTACCAAATGTTTGGTTAATGGAAGCTCATGTTTCAGGTAGATTATTTCGAGAATGGCATTGAGAGGTAAGATCCTGACCAATGCTGGAATCTACCATTTATGAGAGCTTGTTAAATTTGAATTGTGAATTTCAAATATTGCTAACAGCTGCTAGTCACTATTGGCTTGCATAAGCTTGTGTTTGGATGTTTGAAGCTTATGTTTCAGGTAGATTATTCTGAGAACGGCATTGAGAGGTAAGGTCCTGACCAATGCCTGAATCTACCATATGATATGCATAATAGGTTGTTAGGATTCGAATTGTGAATTTCGGATTTGA
>LPNX010619925.1:249245-260555 GCA_001517045.1 Pseudotsuga menziesii | reverse complement strand
CATAGAACTGGTTAATCTCCAAGTCTCCCTGGCTAGCTTCAGGGTGGTCACTTATGACCTCAGACCTTGGAGAATGCCTACTGATGCTGATTTCAACACTTTAAAGCTCGAACTGAACCAACACTAAGACTAATAATCCCATACATCCCATTGAGAGATAGTAATATCCCAACTTTGCAAGCAAGATTGAATACATGCACCATATGAAACAACATGCCCAGCCATTGGCATAGGCTTGAAGGAACGTAAGTCATGGGGGGGTGAGTGTAACGTCCCGATTTTGACCCCGCTTGCATGATGTATATAATGTAATTAATCGTGGTGAGGAGCTAAAGGCAAAAGCCCTACCATCGATTTGTGTGTGTATGCTTCGGCAATACGTATAGTTGTCGATGGTATGTCGTGCTATCCGGCACCTTATAATTTGACATCATGTAAATACGCACATCAAATAAAACTAAAACCACAACCAGCTCCGGCAGTGCAACGTTGAATGAAAAGGGCACGGTTCCAAAGGATAAGGAGTGGGGAATGTCAAACCTTGGTTATGGGGGAAAAACCCATGTTTTACCACCTTGTTGATTTGTCACATTTTTATCTCATCCACCCTCTTCCAACCTCTTTAATGTTTTGTTGGGTAGTTGAGGAGTTATGGCTGCTAGTGGTTGAGGCAGTTATGGTCTTTGGGAGTGGGGTGGTAGGACTGTCAGTCCCTTGCCCACGCGCCCACTCCACCCACAACTGCATTCATTCTTCTCTCCCTCGTTTCCCAATCTTGAGGAGGATGGTCTGTTTTTCTCCTCCTATGGGTCTGTTGATGCGTGCGTAGAGAGGAAGACGTTTTGTTTTCCTCCTCACGCAGGAAGCTGTCTTGCTGGATCCTCACACAGAGGTCGGATTGTTCTGTGCTCCTCACGCACCAGTCGCGGCTCTTCTTGACTATGCATGCAGCGAGCAGGTGAAACGGCCTCAGGGGGGCCCGATTTTTGCTGGTATGTGAATGACTGTGGCTTTAATCCACGATTTCTGCCTTGCTATTGTGTAACCCGCGATTTGGGTTGTTGTTGTTCTTCCACGACTGTTGGATGTTGTTGAGAGTCCGATCTCTGTTTCCATTTCGGACTATGCATGTGTGTTTCTTCCCACGTTTTGTTGGCTGTGGTGTCCAACTGTGTTTTGGGCCGCTATGGATTCTTAGTGATCCATTGTCCGTCATCAGTTGGTTAGAGCGTTGTTACTGTCAAGCCAATCTTATCACCGCCACACACACTGCTCTATACACATTCATCAGACATGCATCATCATAGAATTTGCATCAATGTCATCAAGTATGTGCACTCATCATCATCATGTAATATGTACACATCATGGTGCATAGAAGTGTGTCATCATACCATAGCATGCATCATGTCATCATTATCAAAACATGTATCATCAAATCATAGTGCATAGTAGAGAGTTCATCATAGCATGGAAGAGTATCATCACAAAAACAAACTACTATATACACCACATTCACTATGTTTGCTGCTCACACACTAGTACACACACAGTTTACTCATTCCTGTATATATTCACTTGTACATTTCATTGTACACTCATATAAACACAATACTGTTCACACCTTTGACTGATAAACTGTACACATATAGATATATACTTGTACTCTTCAAATACTTACACACATACCTTGTTAATGCAGAGGATCCCAATCAACGAAGGCAGCCAAAAGACAGATGTTAAAGAACTCGGATCTGTGCAAAGATGGAAAACTCAAGACTGATTTTTCACTCTTCAAAAACAAAACACTGTCCAGCAAGTCCTCTCATTTCATCCTCAGTTCTAACTTCAACTACTGCTACTCAGACCGTGCTCCAGCTATGCCACCTTCCTCTGCTGCTTTCGTCATCAAAGTCTGATATAGTTTTCAAAAGAATTTGCACAGGCCAATTATTAAGTTCTGTCCATCAATGCCTGTAACTTATAATTGTGGTAGCAGCAGCATAACATAAGCTCTAACTGAGTGAAGATTTCTTCACCAAGCTGATCTGGAGTAGTTCAATAAATAGTACAACTGTAGCAACACCCAGATACGAAGAGTTTCTCCCTTTGGCTTCACATTTGAGTAAGACACGATGCATCTCAGTGGATATGAACAGCAGCAAGCTCAATGTACTGTGGGAAACTTGATTTGAGGCAGAATGACTGTGTCTTACTGAAGAATGCACCCCAATTGGAAAATACTCATATTTAGAGTACCCACGAATTGACTTCAAAATTTTGAAAGAAGTGGCAGCCTGTAAAATATACACCCCAAAAGATATTCTACATTGCAAGCATGAAGAGTAATTTCTTTCAAACCCTCGTCATTTACCTTCACTGTCGAGAAGGGCCAACCCCTTCTTTCCAAGGCTTCTCCTTAATCAAAGTAGTGCCAAGGTAGACAACAGCTGCTTTCAAACAAGTTCCAATAGTATCATATTCAGATCAGTAAAGAAGATTTTTAAAGCCACCTAATGCCCTTCACTAATCTGCAGAAAACAGAGGTGTAGCTATGTAATAAACAGCGTGGGGACCGAATGTGAGAGCTGCACAGTTGAGGAAGTGGAACACCGTCATTTTCTTCTAATCTGCTTCCACCGGAAAAGCTTTTGCGAATGAATTCAGAATAAGATTTTGTACAAATAAAACCCACGCTTCAGCTCCAATTACTATAAATATCTAAGCAAATTTTTCTTTACCAATCTCTGTCCACAACCCAATAGAAAAAAAAATTCAATCCAACACTGACAGCCAGCCGAAATTCAATAAAAATTTCTCTGTGGAAATAAACGTCACAAATACTTCTAAGAAATGCAAACCATCGAACCTCTATATCTGATCAGTGAGATTTCAGATAAAAAATATTACACAGCTCAACTCCTTAGTTCAGCAACGCACTCTCATTTTAGACAAATGAAAAATGATTTTATATGGTTCTCAAACATTTAAGTATGGGATAAAATCATTTAATTACGGGGGCTGTTTATTTATTTATATTTTTTTTTCTTTAAAAAGTGAAGTCACTCATTTTTGTTTTATTTTGTTTTTATTTTAAAATGTTTTAACTTTTTAGGTAGACATTAGGAAAGATTTGAAAGTATGGGATGAAATAATTTAATTACGGGGCTGTTTATTTATTTATATATATATATATTTTTTAAAATGAAGTCACTCCTTTTTTCTTTTTCTTTTTTAAATTGTTTTAACTTTTTAGGTAGACATTAAGGGTTAATTAAAAATATTAGATTTAATATTTTAATTTTATTTTGGTTAACACCATTTAATAAGGAGTTAGATATCTTTAAAAAGATTTGTAAATTGTAAATTACTTTGACCTTTAAATTTTATTAAAAGGTAAAAAAGTTAACACCATTGAATAAGGAGTTGTTTTATTTATTAAATATAAATATTTTAATATTTTGTTTTAATATTAATTTTAAATCTTTTGTTAAGGGCTTTTGCGATTGTCCCAAGGGCTCCAAGGGCTTTAGACTTAGGCTTGGACAAAGTCAAAAGGTCTCCTTTGACGCTGACACTTATTCAACCCTCAGAGGCTCCTCAAGGGGCACCAAGACACACTAACACACACTTGTTGGCATCAATGACAATTTAGTCAACAATCTCCTCCTTTGTCATTGATGACAACACCAAAGCTCCCCCTTCGAATGAGCTTCCTTTGTCCACACAACTCCCCTTAGATCATGCTTCGTTTACCTACCTTGTTCAACTTTTTCTCCCCCTTTGGCATCAATGGCAAAGGGTGTCCACATACCTGTCTCTGAAATCTCTAATCACTACTGACTGCTCCCCTTGTCAATATGCACGATCCTAGGACCTGTCTGTCTACCTGGAGTAACCATCCTTTCTCCTTTGAGTTCATTCTCCAGCCTCATGAACTCAAGGTGTGCTAAGGTCTTTGAGAGACCTTACACTTGGCTTGCCATATGGCAGCCATCCTCTCTGCTCTGATCAACTTCTCTTATCTGCAACTGCTCGGTCTTCCTCATCCATACTTGCTTCTTGGCATCTGTCCTTTGAGCATCTGTTCCTTCATTGTCCTTGCTGGTTTTCTTGGCTGAGCTATATGTTAGTCTTCTCATATCATTCCAACAGTTTTGTGCTTTGTGCCCAAATTTGTTGCATGACCAGCACCTAACTGAGCTGTTGGAACCTCCAATACTTCTTTGATCCACTTAATTTCTCCATGCCTGAGCATATCCCTGACTGTAGGCATTTGTCTTCTGATCTTCAAATCTTCTTGCTGATATGTATGAAGTACTCCTTCTTGGTTGACTTCTTTGACTGGCACATTCATGGGCTTTGTGTCCAAACCCACTGCAGGTGTAGCACCTCAATGTGTGACATGTGGCAGCAACATGTCCGACTTAATTGCATGTCCAACATCTAACTGAGTCATTGGGGCTTCCAGCCCTTCTCCTTCCATAGAACCTACAATCCATAGCCTTATGACCAAAGTTAGAACAACAATAACAATAACCATTAAAGCCACTTTCATACATGGGTCTTGGAGTTGTTTCCTTTATGAAGTTGCTTTGATGAACAGACCTAACTACTTGTTTCATCTTTGAACTTCCAAACTCCTTGTTGTCATGCGCAGGTGCCTAGGGAGCAGCTTTGGACGTTGATGGACCTGCTACTGGAGTCTTCAGAGACCAAGTGTCATCTTCAAGTTTTTCTTTGTTCTTCTTGTAACCAAGACCAGTTTTGTCAAGTGGAGATCTTTGGCAATCTAAGATCTTATCTAGGACAATTGAACTGTCCTGGAGCTTGACCAAGGCTTCATTTTTCTTACCTTTCTTCCTGAGACCAACTACCTCCATTTCCAGCTTCTGGACTGTTTCCTCCTTTTCTTCTAGCTGTCTCTTCAAGATTTCTTCTGTCTGTCTGTTGAGAGCAACGATATTGTCCTCCATCTTTCCTTTTGAATTCGGATCATCGTCATGAAATTTTTACAGTTGACCTTGTAGTATATGGTTCTCCTTTCTCAGTTCTGAGAGGTCCTTTTCAAATTCAAAGTTTGTCAGACATACCTTTTGTAACTCTACCTTCAAGGATTTGATTTCAAGTTCTTGTTTTCTTCTTAACTTCTCTTCCAATATTTCTTTAGCCTTATAGGAACTTATCTCATTGTCTTTGTCTTGTAGCTTGCAGATCAATTCTTTTTCCTTGTCTTCTAGTAGTCTTTTGAGCTTGACAATTTCTTCTGAGTGCTTTTCAATTTCTGTAGCTGACTTCTCAAGTTTGTCTTTCAAAGATTTGGATATGGCTTCTTTGATTCTGGTCGCTTCTTCAATTTGGAGTTTCAGATTAATTATGGTCTGTGTGGCCTTTTCAGATTCTTCTTGATTCTTCTTCTCGACTTTGTCCAATTGCTTTTTCAATACCTGTTTCTGTTCACGTAGATTTTTCACTTCTTGCGAAACATTAGTAATTTCATTGTCTATCATAATATCAGCTAAATTTTTATTACTCATCGGAGAGCAAGGATTTTCGTCATAATCTGAAGTGTTGCATTCAATTAATTCAGAATAGCTCTTATTTTCTATACCTGATAAACATATATCTTTAAAAGAATTACAAACAGAGTGTTCAGGGAACATACCTTCATACTTACCTAGATGTTGTATTGACTCGGCTTCTGCTTCTTGTTCTTCATTTAGCTGATTTATTTTGAACAACAATTCTTCAGCTAAGTTGTACTTTCCTATTTTCTCCTTTTGGAGATCTGTTAGATCTTCAAGCATTAATTCCATAACCTCTGCTTCCTCTTCTTTATTGGAGTAGTATTGTTCTAATTTGAGCCATAGTTCCTTAGCTGAGATGCACTTCCCTATCTTCTTCTTTTGGATATCTGCTAGGCCTTCAAGGATGGCTTCCATAGCCATAGAATTATTTTTCTTTGCTTCCTTTTGAGCTGATGTTTTCACTTTCTTTGGAGCTGTATATCCAGTAACCACTGACTTCCATACACCAATTGCCTCAAGATAAGCCTGCATTCTCATTTTCCAGATCAAGTAATAATTTGACTCACATGGCAATGGTACTCCATTCACCGAGAACCCCATGGTGTGCTAAAGATCTCCTTCAAGCTAATAAGGCTTTCTATGAAGGACCCGCTCTGATACCAATTGTTGAACATACCAGGAACACAGAGAGGGGGGGTGAATCTGTGTGTGCAGACTTTATTACTTTTTCAACAACTTATTCAATATTATGCATTGTCACATTAGCATTGTTATCATCATCATAACATCATCATTACATAGAAAGCATAGCAACACAGTACACAAGATTTTTACGTGGAAACCCAAGTCCTGGGGGAAAAACCACGGAAGCCTTTTTAAAATAGTTTTCCAGAAATAACTGGAAAGAGGCAACCACCCCCTTATTACAAAGACTTCAATTTTCCAGCTTCAACTGGAAGGAGGCTACAACCCCTGATTTACAGGCTACGACCTGAAGGGAGCTGCCACTCCCTAGTTTTCCGGCTTCTACCGGAAGGAGGCTACGACCTCCTCTCCTTGCCCCGTCCTGCCACCCTGATAAGAAGATAGACACTGAACTACTGAACCACAAACGCACTGATCCTGCAGACCTACTAATCAACACATGTACTATACGGCACAATCTGTACCACACTGCACATTCACTGCCACTACTAACCACTGATCACTGTCTGCTGCATCATACTGCTCATCAACTGATCACCGTGTATCACATTGCTCATCATCTGATCATTATTCATAAACTCATCACTTGTTCATCACTGCACCAGAACTAAACCAGTGACCTGTCCAATTACGCTGTACCAATCAATCATCCAACCGAGTCAATCTAAGTTTGCACACCAAACTCTATCCTCCTGAATCAAACCAACTGCTCATACAACTTAGCCAATCTGAGTCAAACCACTTGCTCATAAGGCAACCTGTGCCAATCCAATCTCTAAATCTGCTGCAGATATCACTGCCACATACTGCTCATGTTATCACGGTCATGCTGATCAAGCTGCTTATCAACACTGCTGGTTACTGTCAAGTCAATCTTATCACTGCCACACACACTGCTCTATACACATTCATCAGACATGCATCATCATAGAATTTGCATCAATGTCATCAAGTATGTGCACTCATCATCATCATGTAATATGTACACATCATGGTGCATAGAAGTGTGTCATCATACCATAGCATGCATCATGTCATCATTATCAAAACATGTATCATCAAATCATAGTGCATAGCAGACTGTGCATAGTAGAGAGTTCATCATAGCATGGAAGAGTATCATCACAAAAACAAACTACTGTACACACCACATTCACTTTGTTTGCTGCTCACACACTAGTACACACACAGTTTACTCATTCCTGTATATATTCACTTGTACATTTCATTGTACACTCATATAAACACAATACTATTCACACCTTTGACTGATAAACTGTACACATATAGATATATACTTGTACTCTTCAAATACTTACACACATACCTTGTTAATGCAGAGGATCCCAAGCAACGAAGGCAGCCAAAAGACAGATGTTAAAGAACTCGGGTCTGTGCAAAGATGGAAAACTCAGGACTGATTTTTCACTCTTCAAAAACAAAACACTGTCCAGCAAGTCCTCTCATTTCATCCTCAGTTCTAACTTCAACTACTGCTACTCAGACCGTGCTCCAGCTATGCCACCTTCCTCTGCTGCTTTCGTCATCAAAGTCTAATATAGTTTTCAAAAGAATTTGCACAGGCCAATTATTAAGTTCTGTCCATCAATGCCTGTAACTTATAATTGTAGTAGCAGCAGCATAACATAAGCTCTAACTGAGTGAAGATTTCTTCACCAAGCTGATCTGGAGTAGTTCAATAAATAGTACAACTGTAGCAGCACCCAGATACGAAGAGTTTCTCCCTTTGGCTTCACATTTGAGTAAGACACGATGCATCTCAGTGGATATGAACAGCAGCAAGCTCAATGTACTGTGGGAAACTTGATTTGAGGCAGAATGACTGTGTCTTACTGAAGAATGCACCCCAATTGGAAAATTCTCATATTTAGAGTACCCACGAATTGACTTCAAAATTTTGAAAGAAGTGGCAGCCTGTAAAATATACACCCCAAAAGATATTCTGCATTGCAAGCATGAAGAGTAATTTCTTTCAAACCCTCGTCATTTACCTTCACTGTCGAGAAGGGCCAACCCCTTCTTTCCAAGGCTTCTCCTTAATCAAAGTGGTGCCAAGGTAGACAACAGCTCCTTTCAAACAAGTTCCAACAGTATCATATTCAGATCAGTAAAGAAGATTTTTAAAGCCACCTAATGCCCTTCACTAATCTGCAGAAAACAGAGGTGTAGCTGTGTAATAAACAGCGTGGGGACCGAATGTGAGAGCTGCACAGTTGAGGAAGTGGAACACCGTCATTTTCTTCTAATCTGCTTCCACCCGAAAAGCTTTTGCGAATGAATTCAGAATAAGATTTTGTAAAAATAAAACCCACGCTTCAGCTCCAATTACTATAAATATCTAAGCAAATTTTTCTTTACCAATCTCTGTCCACAACCCGATAGAAAAAAAAATTCGATCCAACACTGACAGCCAGCCGGAATTCAATAAAAAATTCTCTGTGGAAATAAACGTCACAAATACTTCTAAGAAATGCAAACCATCGAACCTCTATATCTGATCAGCGAGATTTCAGATAAAAAATATTACACAGCTCAACTCCTTAGTTCAGCAACGCACTCTCATTTTAGACAAATGAAAAGTGATTTTATATGGTTCTCAAACATGTAAGTATGGGGTAAAATCATTTAATTACGGGGGCGGTTTATTTGTTTATATTTTTTTTCTTTAAAAAGTGAAGTCACTCCTTTTTCTTTTCTTTTGTTTTTATTTTAAAATGTTTTAACTTTTTAGGTAGACATTAGGAAAGATTTGAAAGTATGGGATGAAATAATTTAATTACGGGGCTGTTTATTTATTTATATATATATATATTTTTTAAAATGAAGTCACTCCTTTTTTTTGTTTTTATTTTAAATTGTTTTAACTTTTTAGGTAGACCATCTGCCAGCAGTTGCTGAAACAATTATGTATCCTGACATTCAAAATAGGAGAGTAACAGCCAAAAAATAATGTTGTCCTAATATACACAATGAACATTGAAAAATATGCCAAAAATACCGTCTGGCCGCAGTTGCAGAAGCAATTATGTATCCCAGCATGCAAAACAGTTACAGACAACAGCCAAAAGATTAAATGCAGAAAACAGAATTTAAGAAGTTACATGAAGATAATCATCGCAAATTTACAAACTCTTAAAAAGCATTTATGACAGTTTGACTTCCACATCCACACCAGCAGCAATATCAAGCTGCATCAGTGCATCTATAGTCTGTGCATTTGGGTTCTCCACATCAATAAGCCTTTGGTGGGTCCTTTTTTCAAAATGTTCACGTGCATCTTTGTGCACGTGAGGAGACTTTAGAACACAATAAATCCGGCGTTTGGTTGGTAGAGGCACAGGTCCCATTGTCTTTGCATTAGTAGACCTCGCAGCATCCAAAATTTGCTTGCATGACTGCTCTATTAGAGGCACCCAGTAGGACCGCAATTTGATACGAATCTTCTGCTTTGGCACTGTCTGGTAACACAAGTTTGCAAAACAAGCAGACACAATATAGAAAGAGAAGATATTTAGTCACAGATTACATACAAAAAGCATGGTCATCTAGATTGCACCAAATCAGAATTTATCTTGCAGCTGCTCGTATACATATATTACTCTGACTTGGTGATCCTACTGAATGGACCAACTTGCAAATTTCTTGTTCAAGTTTTCAGTGCTGAATAAGACCATTTAATAGACTAAATAAAAGAGCTTACCTGATGCCTATTACAGAAGGGCTTATAGATGATAGGAAATACATTTTAATCCTCAACATCTGTGGATAGTGCTTTACAAGGTTACAATATCTTTGGATAATACAAAACTGTATTAATACAACATTTACTAATGTATGCATTTTAAATGGGTTTAGCGAACTGCTTCAAAAGATATAACATCAAGAATAAGATTTTTTGTTTCTAATAGACACTTTCAGTTAACATGGTAAGTGGCACTATCCAACATGGGATATTACAATGAAGCAGATAAGTCTCACAACTCATGGAAGCTACCCCACCCAAGACTTTACTCGGGCCCCAACTACATAAAACGGCCCACTATCACAGGCAAGATGGCCCATAAGAGGCAAACATGTCTCTGGAGGGTTTTGAACCTTCATGGGTGGAATAACAACACTCACGCTTTACCAACCAACCAAGCCCCCGTTGACACCAAGAATAAGATTTTAAAATTACACAAGATGAAAACATAGTAAGTCAATGGGAAAATTTCATGCAACTAAAGGGCTTAAAGGGTGTAATCAGCTCTTGAGCGTAATGTCTGTTAGTTTTTGTACCTAGGCAGATGTTCCCTAGGTGACTTTAATTTTTGCCTAAAGTCACTTTAAGAGGGAAAAAGGTGACCCTCACATTAAATGTCACTTAATGAGACTTTATAACAATAAAATCACTTTTTGATAAATTTAAGTGGGTGAGTGATTTTATTTATGAGAAATAAATAAAAGGGATTTTCACTCACATTCAATCTCATCCATTGGATTGATTCTTTTTCCACCATTGGATTAAGAAACTCACTTAGGTCAAACAAAAAGCATAAGGGAGGCAAATAGAAGGGCTCACTTTTCATTTTTGCATGAGGAGAAGAGACTGCTGAGAGAGGAGGTCGAGAGCTTGAGAAGGGCACGAGTTTTCCTGGAGAAGAAAATCAAGACAGTCACTAGAAGTTTGCACAGGAACCGAGGTAGAGTACGGCCCTCATTTAATGCTGTACGGATTGCTTTTACTGGCACAGGAACCGAGGTAGAGTACGGCCTTTGCTGCTGTACGGCCGCATTAACTTCAGCACGAGTTTCGAGGCACTTTCCTTCACTGAAATCGAGATTTTTATTGACTGTACGGGCTGCATTAATTGCTGTACGGACAGCATTTATTACAGCGCAGAAATCGAGACTGTACGGCGCATTTATTTCTGCTGGTACGAATTTTTCTGGGTTGTACGGTCAGCATTTAACTTGGCACAGAAATACTGAAGGGTGTACGGCTGGTTTGCTGAGCACATTTCCAGACTTTGAGATAAAGTTTGCTGGTGGAGATAAGTTGTTTTTTTTCACCATT
>LPNX010619925.1:214184-245529 GCA_001517045.1 Pseudotsuga menziesii | reverse complement strand
ATAAATAAAAGGGATTTTCACTCACATTCAATCTCATCCATTGGATTGATTCTTTTTCCACCATTGGATTAAGAAACTCACTTAGGTCAAACAAAAAGCATGAAGGAGGCAAATAGAAGGGCTCACTTTTCATTTTTGCATGAGGAGAAGAGACTGCTGAGAGAGGAGGTCGAGAGCTTGAGAAGGGCACAAGTTTTCCTGGAGAAGAAAATCGAGACAGTCACTAGAAGTTTGCACAGGAACCGAGGTAGAGTACGGCCCTCATTTAATGCTGTACGGATTGCTTTTACTGGCACAGGAACCGAGGTAGAGTACGGCCTTTGCTGCTGTACGGCTGCATTAACTTCAGCACGAGTTTCGAGGCACTTTCCTTCACTGAAATCGAGATTTTTATTGACTGTACGGGCTGCATTAATTGCTGTACGGACAGCATTTATTGCAGCACAGAAATCGAGACTGTACGACACATTTATTTCTGCTGGTACGAATTTTTCTGGGTTGTACGGTCAGCATTTAACTTGGCACAGAAATACTGAAGGGTGTACGGCTGGTTTGCTGAGCACATTTCCAGACTTTGAGATAAAGTTTGCTGGTGGAGATAAGTTGTTTTTTTTTCACCATTTTTCTGTCCTGTACTTTGCTAAAGAATAATAAAAATCTCTCCTCTCTCTGACTGGTTTTCCCCGTGGGGGTTTTTCCAGGGCTGATTAGCCAAAAATCTCTGAGTCAAATTTATGGTGTGCATGTTTATTTGTTTCAGCCTGTTAGTAATTTGATTTTACTGTGTGATTAAAATTGTTCGACAAAATTTTAAGTAGCTTCAAGCCTATGCAAAACTGGCTGAAGTGAAAAACACAAATTGTTCATTTAAACCAGCATGCAGTAAAACTCAGTTTTTCAACAATGTCACTTCTCCCACCACTAAGAAAAACTATCATAATTAGTTTTCATAACTGAAGCACAAACTTCATCTATAATAGGATGTTATGGGAATTGCTTTAACAAGGAACTAGAAGCCCACAGTAATGTGGGAGCAATAAACTAGAAAGGACCCACCAGAAAACTAGCAAAGCAGGACTGTTAATAAACATTAATTAGCCATACAGAAAATCTGACTAGCATGAAGAATTCCACTTCATATATGAGGATAAGCACTCAAAATCTTGAAGTCAAAAATGCTTATCAGAATAGAGAGATTACCAAAAAAATTGTCCAGAGTGATTTGATTGCAAATATTACCACATTTGGCATATCCCTCCTGTTTTTAATATTTATCTGATTCTCATGCTCTATAAAGTTCCACAAAATTCTATGCTTAAAGGGTATCGAATATAAAGATAGAAATAGGACTTTCTGCACAGTCGCAAAGCCTGTTGGTCCTCCACGAGATTTGCTCATAAGCCACTAAGTCATTGACCTTGGCGACACAAATGTGTTTGTAAGAGGTAAAATGAGAGGAGCAATTTCACAAAGCATGTTGGTCCTCCACGAGATTTGCCCATAAGCCACTAAGTCATTGACCTTGGCGACACAAATGTGTTTGTAAGAGGTAAAATGAGAGGAGCAATTCTTCTCTATAGAGTGATTAGTCCCTCATAATGGTTGAAATAGTTCTCTGAGGGCCATTCTCCTCTATCATCAACTTGGTTCTTTGTGTCATCTCCATCTACAAGTGGTTTACATCGAGTATACAAATCATGCATGAACTTCTCTATTGGCCTAAATCATCATTCTCCTTGCACACAACTGACAACAAACTCTTCGCTATAGAATGATTAGTCCCTAATAATGGTTGAAATAGTATTCTGAGGGCCATTCTCCTCTATCATCAACGTGATTCTGTATGTCATCTCCACCTACCGTTTACATTGAGAACACAAATCATGCATGATCCTCTCTATTGGCCTGAATCGTCATTCTCCTTGCACACAACTGGCAACATGGTGCATGGTGACCAACTTCTAATCTAAGGAGATGAATAGGGTTCAACTACCTAAGTAGTAACCAGCTAATTGTTTGTTATCACGGGTTGGAGGATCCTAGTCAACCAGTCAACTAAACTATTGGTCGACTAATGTAAGCAGTCAACTAATCTAATAATCAACTAATGTAAGTAGTCGACTAGGTAGTCGGGTCAGTCAACCGACCAAGGTAGTTATGACGGTTACACATTAGAGGAAATTTGGGGTCTAAAATGGGCCTCCTAAGGAAAATAATAAAATAATAGTTAAAACAATAAAATAATATTTATGAAATTTGAAAGAAGAGAGAATAAAACTACTTTTTTTCTTCGTATTTTCAACATATCTCCATGTGGTTTTACTCAAATTTTGAGCGGGAGAACTCATTGAATGTGGAATTCAATTCCACATCCAACGAGTATCCACACTGCATACTTTCGATGGACCCCACCCCACGAAAACGAGAAATACCTTAAAAAAACGTGTTATTTTGCAGTGTGGGTACTCGTTGGATGCAAAATTCAATTCCGCATCCAATGAGTGCCTCCCGCTCAAAATTTGAGTAAAACCATACGGAGATATGTTGAAAATACAAAAAAAAAAAAAATCTTTTTATGACAAATATGCCAAGTCAACCATTATGGTGGACACTTTTTCTTGAAATTCTATTGGTTGGCTCTTTTTTTAATGAGGCCCATTTTGGTTGGCTCTTCTTCTTATGAAGCCCATTTTAGACCCCATATTTCCTCTAATGACTGCCTCCAAAATGTAATGTATAAATAGCTCAGATCTTATGATGTACAAGGTATGATTGAATTGACCATATTAATAAAGACTATTTGTTGGTTCCATATTTATTCGTCTCTTTCTCCTCTTATGTTTGCATGCTTGTATATTACTAGATGTATATTATGCGGCTGCACCACTAGTAACTGCTATTGTGTAATCCCTTAGATTAGAACATTGGTTCCATTGACGTAATACACAATCGTTGACTGTAGAATAATCGCATGTAAATATAGATGTTGGGAAAGAAAGAGATTCACGAGTGGTGGCAAAGAAAATTGGAGAATTGCTTGAAGAACTACTTAGAAGAAACATATTGACAATTGCACAAGCCAGGGCACATTTTTTCACAAAGACTCACGACATATTTTTGGAATCTAGACCAGAAGAGATCAAGAAGTTTATAGACAGATTTTACATGACCCAGCCAATTTGTAATATCCCAAACTATTGTATTCTGATATGTTGTAAGGTTTACCGGGATATTGTTTTTCTTATTCAATTATATGTTGTGTTATTTGGTCAATAACATGTTTGCATGTGTTTGCATGATATTGCATGAACCTCAGAAATAGTAAAACTCAAATCAATAACGAAACTAACCCAAATACAAAGCATGAACATACCAATAATCATAGCTTGAGTAGTGAAACAAGACAGAAGAGACATGCATGACATGCACTGGGTCTAGGTTAGAAAACATGTTGCTCCTTCAAAACAATTCGCCCTTGCAAGGAAAGGTGCCCTTCTAATTCTTCAATCCAACTGTAAATGCTTCGGAAAGGTGAGATTGATCCCCAAAATCAACAATAAAGGTAATGGTGGTCTTCTGAAGAATTTGGATGAGACATGTAGATCATGTGGCGGCTCCTTGTCAAGATATGAGTTGCTCCCTTTGTGTACAAGTTGCCCATGCAAAACTACGCCCTCCTCTTGTTGATAGATCTCAAGGGCTAGCTCCGGAAGGATAGAGATATGATCAATATGCTGTGGAATCGTCAACAATGAATCTCTGAAGGGTTTGGTTAGTTATTCGACCTTCAAGGCAGCTGGATGATTCACTTCATATGGTTGTGGTAGAGATCCTTGCGTCCTCACTAATAAATAACCCTTGTGACTTTGTTAGAGTGTTGTTCCAATTAATTATGAGATAAACTGTGAAGTGATACAATAGACCTGGATGATCTATCCCCAGAAGTGACTAGGGCAAATATATTTTGTTGGCGAAAAACACTTAATAGTTGAAGACTGCGCCCTCAACCCCAACTTGGCTTTCAAAGCTCTTGAACCTGTTTCTCAAAAGGGAATAATAACATATGCATACTTAAGGATTTGATTTGCCTTCTTTTATAGAGTTGAGGTTGCATGACTTGCTTTTGCATGCATGCAACTTAAATGACACATGCCACATGCAAGGTGAGATAAGGCACGCATTCTCCGCATGCCAGTTGATAAATGCTCCGATGGCACCTTTTTATCTACTGATGACGTAATATCACCGATTAAAATGTTATTTATTCCAAGTGGCATTAATCCTCAATCAGCTCCCTACTTGTCAATACCTACTCGAACCTATGGGAATTAAATATATTTAACGGGATGGTTCTTGGTGTTTAAGAAGAAGAGGACATTACAGTCTTCCCTGCTCGAATTTGCTTGTCCTCAAGCAACTGTAAGCCTGGATGTTGTAAAACCTGTTCTCCCTCCTATGTGGCATCTTCAATGGGCAATTCCTTCCATTGAACTAAATATTCCCAAATGACTTTGTTCCTCAATTTTCTTTCTCAAACCTATAAAATCTTCTCTGGAACCAATACTAGATGCCCCGTGTCATCAAGTGGAGGTAACTCGGATGATGGAATAATTTGCTGACCCAAGGCCTTCTTGAGGCTAGACACATGGAACACATTATGGATTTTACTATCCTCTGACAACTAAAGCTCGTAGGCCACCTCCTACTTTCTGGATTATCTTGTAAGGACCATATAAAGGAGGCTTTAATTTCTCCGCCCCTTTCTTCTTAAGTGAAGATTGTCTGTGAGGTTGTAGTAGCAAGTATACCAAATCTCCCACCTCGAAAATACGGATGATTCACTTCATATGGTTTTGATAGAGATCCCTGCGTCCTCACTAATAAATAACCCTTGTGACTTTGTTAGAGTGTTGTTCCAATTAATTATGAGATAAATTGTGACGTGATACAATAGACCTGGATAATCTATCCCCGGAAGTGACTCGAGCAAATATATTTCGTTGGGGAAATACACTTCATAGTTGAAGACTGCGCCCTCAACCCCAACTTGGATTTCAGAGCTCTTGAACTTGTTTCTCAAAAGTGAATAATAACATATGCATACTTAAGGATTCGATTTTCCTTATTTCATAGAGTTGAGGTTGCATGACTTGATTTTGCATGCATGCAACTTAAATGACGCATGCCGCATGCAAGGTGAGATAAGGCACGCATGCTCCGCATGCTAGTTGATAATTGCTCCAGTGGCCCCTTTTTATCTACTAATGAGGTAATATCACCGCTTAAGATGTTATTTTATTCCAAGTGGAATTAGTCCTCAATCAATTCCCTACTTGTCAATACCTACTAGAACCTATGGGAATTAAATAGGTTAACGGGATGGTTCTTGGTGCTTAAGAAGAAGAGGACATTACAGTCCTCCCTGCTCGAAATTGCTTGTACTCAAGCAACTGTAAGCTTGGATGTTGTAAATCTTGTTTTCTCTCCCATGTGGCATCTTCAATGGGCAATTCCTTCCATTGAACTAAATATTGCCAAATGACTTTGTTCCTCCATTTTCTTTCTCAAACCTGTAAAATCTTCTCTGGAACCAATACTAGATGCCCCTTGTTATCAAGTGGAGGTAACTAGGATGATGGAGTAATCTACTAACCCAAGGCCTTCTTAAGGCTAGACACATGGAATACATTATGGATTTTAATATCCTCTGACAACTAAAGCTCGTAGGCCACCTCTCCTATTTTCTGGATTATCTTGTAAGGACCATAGAAGGGAGGCTTTAATTTCTCCGCTCCTTTCTTCTTAAGTGATTATTGTCTATAAGGTTGTAGTAGCAAGTATACCAAATCTCCCACCTCAAAACGACGCTCGATCTAGTGCCTGTCAGCATACATTTTTTGTTGGTTTTGGGTTGTCTGTAAATTTTCTTTGAGTACCTGGAGAATGTCTTGGCTATTATGGATCCAATCCTTTGCTTTAGGTGCCCTGCTGTCTCCGAATACCAGATTTGCAAAAGTCAACGCATCATAACCATACAATGCTCAGAAAGGAGTCATCCCAATAGACATATGGTATGTAGTGTTGTAGCAATATTCTCCAAGATGTAGACATTTAATACATGTCCTTTGCTACCCTACTACATAGTTCCTCAAATACCCCTCAATCCACTTGTTAACTATCTTCGTCTGCCCATCACTTTGAGGATGGTAACTAGTACTTGTAGTTAATTATGTCATAGCCAACCTAAAAAGCTCCTGCCAATAATAGGCACCTGTGAACCTGCTATCCATGTCGCTGACAATAGTCTTCGACAACCCGTGCAACCTAAATATTTATCTAAAGAATAACTTTGCTGCCTGTGATGCGGAATACCTAGAAGGAATGGTGAAGAAATGAGCGAATTTAGTTAGCATATCCACCACTATGTACAAGCAGTCCTTTCCCAATACCTTGAGTAATCCTGTAATGAAATCCATTGAGATGCTTTCCCATTTTTGCTCGGGAATGGGTAATGGTCGAAGTAGTCATGTTGGATGAGTGTGCTCTACTTTATTCTGTTGACAAGTGTTGCATTCACTTACATGTTGTATTACATCTTCCTTGAGGCCCTTCCATGAGAAACTCTCTTTAATCTGTCTCTACGTCTTTAGGAACCCATGATGCAGCTTGTAGGATCTTTTCTTTCAATGCAGACTTGAGAACCAAATAGATTATGTTTTTATAATATATGATGTCATCTATCACCCTATATCTATCGTCCTGTAACTGCTTGTCCAGTATCTCGCAAGAAAACTTATTTTTTGAATATTCGAACAAAAGATGAGATTTCTATTATGTGGAAATACTCATGAGAGATAAGGTGGTCGGTTGTCTAGAAAGGGAATTAGCTACCACGTTCTTCCCTTTTACATACTTGATCTCGAAATCATAGGCTTGGACCTTGCTGACCCATTTATGTTGTCTTTCATTCAACTCTTTCTGTTCCAAAAAGTACCTTAGGCTGTTGTGATATGTCTTGATTTTAAATCTGCCACTTACCAAGTATTGCCTGAATTTTGTTAAGGCATGTAGAATTGCAAGCATCTATTTGTCATATATTGAATAATGGCATTCGTAGTCTTTGAGTTTTCTGCTTTCGAATGCAATAGGATGGTGGTTCTGCACCTATGCCCTCTCCTGATGCATCACATTCTAATACAAATGGTTGAGTAAAATCGGGCAAAGCAAGAACGAGACATGAGCTCATTACCTTCTTCATTTTCTAAAAGGTTTGTTGTGCCTCTTATGACTAACTGAAAGCCCCTTTCTTTGTGATGTCTGTGAGGGGTGCTATCATCTGTGAAAACCCTTTGACATACCTCTTGTAGTCGGTGCAAAGGCCCAAAAACCCTTTCAATTCTGTTACATTCTTCGGTGTAGGCCAATCCAGTATGGCTCTAATCTTTTCTAAGTGTACACGTACTCTATTTGCTCCTATCACATGTCCTAAGTATAACATTTCTTGCATACCAAACTCACACTTGGACATCTTTACATACAAGGATTGTTCCCAGTACTTCATCTAAATGCCTTAGATGTTCCTCCCATGTCTTACTGTATAATAATATGTCATCAAAAAAGACCAAAAGAAACTTATGCAAATGAGCCTTGAAAGTGTGATTCATATAGGGTTGGAAGGTGGGTTGTGTGTTTGTAAGCCCAAAAGGCATTACTAGTTATTCATAGTGTTCGAAGTGGCAACGAAAGGTTGTCTTGGAAATATCCTATTCCCTCACCCAGATCTGATGGTACCCTAATCAGAGGTCAATTTTAAAGAAGTACTTTGCCCCCTGCAACTCATCCATCAACTCGTTGTTAAACTAGTAGCAACAAGGAAGGTCTTCCTACATGCATGTGTTCTTGCATGCAGAAGACTTAAATTAGGAAACCAGTTGTATTTAATTTACTTTTCTTAAGTTTACTTTGGCAAATAAATTAAAGTGATCTAGATTAACTTTAGTGAAACACTAGTTAAAGTGAAAGTGAAATTAGGGTTTTTGCTTTACCACTAGTTAAAGAGAAAGTGAAATTAGGGTTTTTGCTTTACCTAAAGTTATAAAAGAGAGATCAATTGGTGGAGAGGACACACACAGTTGTATTCCAACAGAGACAAGATACAGACAGGGAGAGAAAGTCGGACAGAGGATTTAGCTGAGAAGACAGAGGAGTGAGCAGCAGGATCAGCGAGCTTCATATAGCTGGGTCGTACACTCGCACAAGAGGGTGTTGAGGTCTAGCTGGGATTTGCCCAGTGATTCTACCGGGTACTGCATTCGCCAGGTTTGGGTGAATTTGTAGTGATTGTAAAAGTTCCATATTTTCTCATAAAAAAATCTATATCCGACTGTTGCACCGATTTTCCCATCTTGAGTTTTTCCGAGAGTTTCCATACCCAAAATAATAGTGTCAATATTGTGATTTGATGTTGTGATTTATTTCTCAGTTTCATATTCCGCTGCATACTGTAAAAGATATTCATGTGTGGTTATCAGTAAATATTTTGAATGCACTGTTTATCCCTACTTGAATATTAAAGGAAAATTTACATGGTATCAGAGCTCCGGTGAGCTAAAGTTTAGAGATTTGCAGCAGCAGTGATAGATCAAGGGCAGATCTATAGGAAGACACAAACCTAGACTTCCAGATCTAGGGTTTGACATGTACACTTCACTATGGTTGTGCAGTTGAGATTTGAGGATACACTCCAGGGTGCTCAAAACTTTCCTACATGGAAAGAAAGGATCACAAGGATCCTAGATGTCAGTGATGCAGAGGAGCACATTGACTCCACAAAGGTTTCACCCACAGATCCGACAGATCTAGCAACTTGGAAGAAGATTGATTCCAGAGCCATGCTAATTATCATGGATGGAATGAAGGACCATATAGTTCCTCACCTTTCTGGTAAGAAGACCGCAGCAAAGATGTGGGCGGCTTTGGAGAGTCTGTACCAAAGCAAGAAGGAGAACCGAAAGATGGTGTTGCAAGAGAGGATACGCAACACCAAGATGGCCAAGGGAGAAGGAGTGGTGCCTTATCTCACGAGGCTCACACAAATCAGGGATGAGCTTGGAGTTGTTGGCTTTAAGACAGTGGATGAGGAGTTAGTTCGGATAGCCCTCAATGGCTTCTCTAAGCCATGGGACACCTTTGTCAAAGGTGTTGTGGCTAGGAAGAAGCTCCCTGATTGGCAGAGACTATGGGATGACTTTGTGCAGGAGGAGAACTGCATGGGTCAAGAATCAAGCTCATCCAGCAGTGCCCCACAAATTGTGGATGAGGAGGCTCTAGCCCTTACAGGGAAGAGCAAGGGGAAGGCAAAGAGGAAGAAGGATTGTAAGAAGAACCTTGACGTGTCAAAGGTCAAGTGTTTTATCTGCCACAAGCAGGGACACTTTGCCTCCCAATGCCCAGACAAGAAGAAGAAGAGTAACACTCAGATGGTTGGATCTGCAGAGGTGGATGAGTTCAGCAGGAACTTCGATGAGGAGTTCTGCTTGATAGCTTGCATGGCAAGCACCATAGGGAGCAACATATGGTACATCGACAATGGAGCATCTAGTCATATGAATGGACAAAAGAGATTCTTCAGAGACTTGCATGAGGGTGGAACAAGGATCCACGTTGAGTTGGGTTATGATGCGTGGTATCAAGCGCAGGGAGTTGGCATTGTTTCGTTTGAGAGGGAGTCTGGCAAACCGCTCAGTTTGGCTGATGTGTTGTATGTTCCAGGACTGACCAAGAACCATATATCAGTCTCCACTCTGGAGGACAAGGGATATCAGGTGAAGTTCCATGACCATAGAGTATATATCAGGCCCAAGGGGTCAGATAGGAGCTTGGATCAAGTGATTGGCAGGAGGAGCAAGAAAGTGTACAGACCACACTTTGAGCCTGCAAAGGCTCTAGTTAGCAGCAGCATCAGCAGTCAAGGTGAATTGTGGCATTGGAGGATGGCACACTTACACCATGGAGCACTGAAGCATCTGAGACAGGAAGTAATTGGAGTTCCTCAAGTACAGGAGGAAAAGCATAACCACTGTAAGGGTTGTGCTTTGGGGAAGAACATCAAGAAGCCTTTCCCACAAAGTGAGCACAAGTCTAAGGAGCCCTTGGACTTGGTGCATTCTGATGTATGCAGACCTATGAGTGTCCATTCATTCAGTGATTATAGCTACTGCGTGACTTTCATTGATGACTATTCCAGGAAGACCTGGATCTATTTTCTGAAGGCCAAGTCAGAGGTCTTTGAGAGGTTTCGAGAGTTCAAGACTCTCATGGAGAACTAAACAGGGAAGAAGATTCGATTGTTGAGGAGAGACAACAGGGGTGAGTACACTTCCAATGAGTTCATGGAGTATTGTTCGGCTGAGGGGATCAAGAAGGAGCACACCATGCCCCATACCCCACAGTAGAATGGAGCTGCAGAGCGGAAGAACAGGACGATGGTTGGAGCAGCCAAGGCCATGCTATTTGATCAAGGATTACCACTATTCCTCTAAGCCGAGGCATACAAGGCTACAGTATACATTCAGAACAGGTGTCCCCACACAGCTTTGGGGAGGAAGACATGAGAGGAGGTCTTCATAGGCACTAGGCCAGATGTGAGTCACATTAGCATATTCGACAGTGTCTGCTATTGTCATGTTCATGCTGACAATAGGAAGAAGCTGGATCCTTCTAGAGATAAGGGGCTACTTGTTCGGTATAGCGAGATATTGAAGGCGTATAGAGTTTACATCCCTGCTTGCAAAAGGATCATTGTGTGCAGGGATATCCAGTTCGATGAGGACAAGGCCTTGCGAAGATCTTTGGACTCACCAGCAGAGCATCATCCAGCACAAGAGACAAGGGTTAAGTTGGAGGAGCCAAATGTACAGGTACGAGTATAGACACAAAGCACAGGTTTTGGTGGTTAGAGGGAGTCAGGTGGATCCTTCAGTCATTAACTCGAAGGATGAGCTGCAGCAGGAGACGGATATCGAGCAGCCACAGCAGGTTGACACTAGGCTAAGGCCTAAGTGGTTTAGGTCCACTGTGTAGGATTCCAGGCAGGTAGATCCTCCACAAACATCTTTTAGACAGAGTGTACCACCAAAGAGGCTTAGTTACATGGCACTGATGACAATGTTAATTAACTCTGAACCTTCCAGCTTCAAGAAGGATACACGACATGATGTGTGGCAGGAGGCTATGGTTGAGGAGTATGACTCCATTATGAAAAACCAGGTATGGAAGGTTGTGTCGAGGCCACAAGGGAAAAAGGTGGTGGGATCTAGATGGATCTACAAGGTGAAGCATGCAGTAGACGAAAGTGTGGAAAAGAATAAGGCACGCTTCGTGGCAAAGGGGTTTTCACAGAAGGAGGGTATTGATTATGAGTAGACCTTCACCCCTGTTGCCAGGGATTCTTCCATTCGAACCATTATCTCACTAGCAGCTGAGATGGGTTGGCATGTCCATCAGATGGACGTCAAGACTGCCTTCCTCAACGAAGTGATAGAGGAGAAGGTATATATTGAGCAACCAGAGGGGTTTGATGCGGAGGACAAGGAGACGCATGTATGCAAACTGCATCAAGCTTTTTACAGGCCCAAGCAAGCACCTCGAGCATGGTACTCGAGGATTGATAGCTGTCTACAGGAGATGGGATTTCAGCGGAGTGAGGCTGACCACAACCTGTACTTCTTGACATGTGCGGTGCCTCTCATACTAGTCCTGTATGTCGATGATCTCTGTTTGACAAGAGATGAGAGGTTGATTGGAGACTACAAGTCCAACCTTGCAGTGGAGTTTGGGATGAAGGACCTTGGGTTGATGCATTACTTTCTGGGCTTGGAGGTTTGGCAGAGAGATAGATGCTTCTTCATCGGAGAGGGGAAGTATGCAGTAGAGATCCTGAAGAGATTCAGGATGGAGGACTGCAAGCCTATGGCCATACCTCTAGTTTCCAACTAGAGGAAGATTGATGCATCAAGGTCACACAGATTCGATCCTACCTTGTATCGCCAGCTTATCGGATTGCTTATGTATCTGGTCACCACTCGACCAGACATCAACTTTGTAGTCAACTCTTTGAATCAGTTCATGGTGGACCCTCGGAGAGTGCATTGGACGACTGCGAAGCACATACTTCGTTCACTACATCAGAGGTACAATGGAGTATGGATTGGTTTATGAGCACCAGGGGAGTGTACAGTTAGCAGGTTTCACAGATGTTGACTGGGCAGTATGTGTAGAGGACTAGAAGAGTACTTCAGGTTGTTGTTTCAACATTGGATCAGGGGTTGTCTCTTGGTTCAACAGGAAGCAGAAGTCAGTTGCATTAAGCTCGGCAGAGGCTGAGTACATGGCTGCTTATGAGGGTATGTGGCTGAGGAAGTTACTTGCAGGGTTGTTCGAGTGTGAGCTAAAGGCTACAATAGTTCATTGTGACAAACAAAGTGGCATCAGGCTATCTGAGAAGCCAATGTTCCATGACCGAAGCAAACACATAGACATCATATACCACTTCTTGAGAGATTGTGTTCAAAGATGAACCATTCGGTTGGAGTACATACAGACAGATGAGCAAGTGGATTTTCATCAAGGCACTTTCCAGATAGAGTTTTGCTAAGTTCAGGAATAAGTTGGGGTTGCTACTGAATCCCTTCCTCGTTGAGGGGGAGTGTTCAACTAGTAGCAACAAGGAAGGTTTTCTTGCATGCATGTGTTCTTGCATGCAAAACACTTAAATTAGAAAACCAGTTGTATTTAATTTACTTTTCTTAAGTTTACTTTGGAAAATAAATTAAAATGATCTAAATTAACTTTAGTGAAACACTAGTTAAAGTGAAAGTGAAATTAGGGTTTTTGTTTTACCACTAGTTAAAGTGAAAGTGAAAATAGGGCTTTTGCTTTACCTAAAGTTATAAAAGAGAGATCAATTGGTGGAGAGGACACACACAGTTGTATTCTGACAGAGACAGGATACAGAGAGGGAGAGAAAGTCAGACAAAGGATTTAACTGAGAAGACGAAGGAGCAAGCAACAGGATCACCGAGCTTCGTACAGTTGGGTCGTACACTCACAAAAGAGGGTGTTGAGGTTTAGCTGGGATTTAACCAGCAATTCTGCTGGATACTGCATTCACCACGTTTGGGTGAATTTGCAGTGAATGTAAAAGTTCCATATTTTCTCATAATAAAATCTATATCTGACTGTTCCACCGGTTTTCCCTTCTTTGGTTTTTCCGAGGGTTTCCCTACCCAAAATAATAGTGTCAATATTGTGATGTGATGTTATGGTTTATTTCTCAGTTTTATATTCTGCTACATACTGTAAAAGATATTCATGTGTGGTTATCAATAAATATTTTGAATGCATTGTTTAGCCCTAGTTGAATATTAAAGGAAAATTTGCACTCATCAATTCTGGGAATGGGGTACCTATTCTTGATGATTTTCTTGTTAAGGGCTCTGTAATCAATGCACATACATAATGTCTCGTCCTTCTTTACCAATACCACCGAGGATGCAAATGGACTAGAAATGGGTCGTATGTAACCCAACTCAAGTAATTATTTCATTGTCTTTTCTATTTCATCTTTATACCTCTTAGGATGCCTATAAGGTGTAGTGATAATCGCTTGGGTCCCCTCCTCCAACTCAATAATGTGCTCAAACCCACGATTGGGAGGCCTACCTGCTGGGAGATCTCTGAATACCCTTTCATGCTTCTATAACAATGCCTGAATGTCTGCGAGATGCTGTGTTGTGCAATCTAGAGGATTTTGGAATGTGATTAGGCACTGTGTTTCCTACTCTATGTCGCCCTATTTAAGTACAATCTCCATCCTCTGTGATGATACTGGCTTGGGGGGATAGGTGTTCATGCCCCTCAAGACTACTCTCTTACCATCTTGTCCCTAGAACTCCATCTCCATGGTCCAATAATTTGTGGTATACTTCCCTATAGAATAGAGCCACTAAAACCCTAGTACCACATTTACCACATAGAAAGAATCTGTCATATTGTAATTTCCCAAGGTTACATTTAACTTGGGAATCCAGTGGGGGTACTCCATGCTGTTGTTACCTGCTACTGCCACTATAAATCCCTCGAACTCCTTTGTATGAATGACTCGCCTAGCTACCCATGCAGCATCCATAAATTTGTGAGTTTCCCCACCATCAATCAGAACCCCTATTCTATGGCGTTGTACTACTCCCCTCACTGTGAGTAGGAAATCTAGGAACCCGGATAAAGTAGCAATATCTTCGCCCTTGACATCTCCTTGAAGTGACTCCTCCTCTACTGCTCGAAACTCCTCTGTTTATCCCTGCTCTTGCTCATCCTTGTCCTCCCCAACATCAAAATAGACCTCAATGTAATGGGACTTCCCCTTTCCCGAACACCTGCGACCTGGTACCCATGGTTCTTGGAAACTAAAATATATTTTTTTCCTTAGTTCTTTCGTAGTGTCATCATCCATCCAATTCTTCTTTGGCCACTCTTGCTAGAAAGGTTTCTTCTCTTTATCTTTATTTGGGAAAGTTGGCTTAGAGAGAAACCTTTTTTTTTGGAACCGAGTCTAGCAAATCTCCGGTTTTGCTAATGGCATCTTGTAAGGTGGAGGGTTTGTAGGCTTTCACCCATCAACGTAATGGTTCGGTCAAGGCCTCAGTAAACAACATAACAAGCCTACTCTCTGAGATATCAGTCACCAATACCATGATGGAAACTCTCTGGAAATATGACATGAAGGCCTCTGAACTACCTGTCTGTTTGAGTTGGGCTAGCTCTTTGAAATGTATCTCAGGGTCCTGTTACCACCTAAGTTGTACTTAGTGGTTTTTTATCAAGTGAGCCTGGTGAACCGGACAGGGTTAACTTGTTCGGACTTCAAAAGGCCTGTGGAAGTACTTATGGGAAGTGCTGGTTGTACCATATCACATGTTCATACCCCATGGGGGAATTGTAATAAATGTTCTAGCATGATAGTGTCTGTAAAAGACTCGGTCTCTTAGACTTTATTTGTCAATCCGATCAACCCAAGGTGTTTTTTCCCTGGGTTATTATTGGTTGTTGAACAAACGACTAATAATTTCTGAGTTTTTCACTCCATACCTCCAAAGTTGGGGTGGTCGGCTTGGCATTTAGGCCTATTGAGGTTATTAGAGTCTATGTGTCAATGTATAGGCATGCTAGACATCATGATCAAGTCATATGAACATGTCTAAGTCTCCCTAGGTTTTTTCAATTTTTCAATTTTTTAATTTTTTCAGTGTTTTTTAATTAAAATTTAATTTTTCCAAAACTTAAGCTATTTTTTAATAGTTTAATTGGAAAAATTGATTTTGTAATAAAAGTGGGCCAAAAGAATCAGTTTCTGTCATGTAGGTGCTCATTTTCAAGATAAGAGCACCATGTAAACCCATGGACCCACTATTTCCTAGTTTTGAGTGATTTTCCATCACTCAGGTAAGAAAGCCCCAAAAATCAATTATTGATTATTTTAATTAATAAATTGATGAATAATGGAGCAAATCCAAAATCATAAATCAATGGATTCTCAGCCGATTTGATTGAAATCAGTCAGATCCGGAGCAGATTGATTGGATCTGACAAATCCTTGACTGAAGAAGGAGGTGATCAAATCAAATCCAGAGTTGATCTTCCGCTGTCTTCATGGGGAATTGCGCCCTCTCTCTCTCCTCCACACGTGAGGGCTCTCCTGGATGCTCTGTGGACTAATGTGTCGGTGTATGGGTTGATGTGTCCGCTCAATCAAGCCACCGGTTGACAAGTAGGCTCGGTTCAGCTTCAGTTCTGCATTGATGGACTCTCCATCAGCTGATTTCACCTGATTCCATGAGGAATTGCGCCCCCCCTGAGCTGGATGGCCTGTATTTTGTATATATCTTGGCTAAGGCTCCCTCTTCCAGGCTAGTTAGAGTTGGATTGAAGGGCTTGCTATTGTAATATTGTTGTAATCTTTTGATTGTTGGAATAAAGAAGCTTTGGAGGCTAAATGGTGTAATGCTCTCATGTGTGTGGATTAAGCATTGTCTTACGGTTATTGATGTTGCCGGCTTTTCTCTCAATTTGTGCATCTGAACCTGTCTGGCTTGAACGATTCAGCTGAATCAATAGGAGTATAGTTGGGCAAGTAAGGTTACTTGTTTTTTCTATATCTCATAGCATATATGTTCGAAGATCTAGATTATACATGTTTAATAAGTTTATTTGCATGTAAATTTTGTCTCTTTTACATATATATATCCAGATCTCATGAGGTTTCATGCAGGATTGTGTGTTTAGCTTTCAGGTAGCAAGGATTGGACGAGCTGTGGATCTAGTTTGACTCCACTGTACATCCAAGAACTTTGTGAAGGCATTGCCCCTCTGTATTCCACTCACAAGTTTCCATTGCAGATCCACCCAACAACGGGCCTTTCCCCTTCTCTTCCTCCTTTCTTTAAAAAATCAATTTTCTTACCTGGTTACTGTGTTCGAAAGCTTTGTTATCATTTGGATCTGTTATATCAAAGTCAAATTTACATAGATCTGATATTTCAAAGCTCATAGTCTAGATCTTAATCTTAAAAAATATCATTAAGCCTTCTAGATCTAGCATAAGGAAATCGTCCATTTTGCATGGCAAGTTAAAGAAAATCAGTAGGTTGCATGCTCTAGATTTCATTTTCTGTTTTAAAAAAGATTAAATCCAACAATCAATGCATATTTCATTGGCTGCACAAACAGCAAGCCAAGATCCCAAGGAAAGCTTGCTTTCCTTGGTTCCCTTTTCACCTGTTTAGCTAGTTTTAACTTCATCTTTTTTTGAGTTAAGGTAGGTTGATCCAAAGGTACTCTTAAAGTGTTTTTGGGCGTATGTTATTCTAACATGCTTGCTGGTTTTTAGCAAGTGCTACAGAAAAGAAAATAAGCTGCTGCTCGAAAGTGGCCTTAGGAGCGTTCAAATCCCCCTAGGGGTCTCCCTTTTCACTAAAATTTAAAAATTTTGCAAAGTTGTAAGGTCTTGGTTTCATCCTGTATAAGGACCAAGAGTTTTCTGATATTTCAGTTTCCTGATATTGTAACCAATAATAATAAAAGTATTTTTTTAATAGGCTCTTTCGAGCCCATTCCCCATCCCCCCTGGGGGGATTTGCGTCGGTGTCATTTTTGTTGCTTTTTGCTCATTTCTTTTCAAACTAGCATTGATCTAATCTGTAGGGTAGTATAATTTATTTTATTATTAATTTCATATTCCATACTTTATATTTCAAAGTAATCTTAATACTTACCCCACGACTTCCAGATTGACCCGAAAGGGGAAAGAGATTCGTGGTAGGACTAATTAGAAAACTAGAATTGTGCATCTGTTTTCTTTTCTATCATTTTGTTTTTCAGCTATTATAAAATTAATCCCTCCTCGATTCCCCGATTAAGATCCACTTGGATCGAAAGAGGTTCCTAGAGGGTTTTCTTTTAAACAAGAACACCCATTGTAAAATTTATTAAAATTAACAAGACTCCGGTGTGTATGCTCTGCACCTGGCTGCGGTTCGTCCGATCAGTCAAGCTGTATCAAAAGCACTTGAGTGACTAGCATAATTAGGACTCACTCTCCCAAATTAACAAACCAACAGGTGAAAATCCAACACCTAGATCAAACCATCACGATGGCAAAATACCCAAAGGAAGCGGAAACTTCTGAAAAGTGACCTCGAGGCGCCGATCTCTGCCACACCCTAACGGGTGCGTTACGAACAATAGCCCCAAAGATTCCATTCAGCCCACATATTCCTTGCGGGTAGCTGTGAAGGTTTAGTTTTGGACATACTCCAAGTACTCTTGGGTATATCTGGAGTCCCTCTTTCGCCTAATTTTAAACAACTCACACTTCAAATTTAACTTAAAACATACCAAGAGGCAATCGCAAAACATTCACTCCAAGCACATGCAAATACATTGATCTTATTGATTTGAGTCCATTCTAAGGCACTGGTTATTTTCTTGCTTTATATATATATTATGTCTCAGCATTGTGCTTTCGTGTGTTTATTTTCATATTTTGTCATCTTTGATTGTCTATAGTTAAATTTCAAACTCCTAAGTAACTCATTCAGTTTAACATCACCATACTAAGTAATTATCCTTAGTAACTTAATAGGGTCTACCCCCCTTCACTTCGTTAGGAGTTGAGCCTAAATGAAGGAGTGAAGAACAAGGTGACAGCCTTGACTCAAGACTTGCCCCCAAGGACACACCGAGTGGCTTGAATATTTCTGCCACGTGACCCAGGTGTGTGAAAGGCAGCAACAGGTCCCTTTTGTCAAAGCGCCCAACAAGCCTTTGTGTGAAATCAGTGTATGAGGCGATAGTGTTGTGAACCAGTTTCACCAGCCTGTGGTACCACCACTCATGGGATTCCTAGTATTCCCAGTACAAATGTAAAGTAGCCAACTTGATTGCATATGCCTCCACTTTAGGGTTAAGTTGGAAGTAGGTATCCAACTTCTACACCCAAATCCTTGCCGAACAGCTACGTGTCCCATCAAAATTGGGAATTGTCATCTACCCCATCGTCCTCTACAGTTTATAGTTATCATTGAATGACCTGTTAAATCCCCTCAACCTGTTCCCCTTAAACGATCTTTTGAAGGAAAATGTAGAATTTATATGGAGTTGTTGCCGCCTTACACAAACCTAGGGGGGAACGCAGCAAAAAACTTCAAGCTGCTCGGTGAGTCTGTTGTCCGCCGATTGCACACCAGTAGCAGAAATCTTCCGAAAGCTATCTCCTCACTTAGGAAAGTGGGAGAGGTGTGACCTTGGGGGCAAGCACAGAGCTAGGTACTATCACCTACTCCTAGCTCCTCCATTTAGGCTAACTCCTAATGAAGCCAAGGGGGTAGTCCCTAACAAAGAGTTTTCTATGGCTCAATGTTTTAAGTTAAGTTTTTATGTTTGGATGCGGATGGGTGTTGTTTAGGAGTTATTATGATAAAAGATGATTTAAAATTATGAATTTTAAACACAAGACAAAAGCAATCCACGTTGTTGTACTAGATTAAAAGATGAACAGTATATCAAGACTTGTGAGATAAAGATGCATTCACAGATAAAGATTTTATAAGCTAAAGACAAATGATCTAGATGTAACAATCACGCATAAATTAATAGAGCAGTGCCTTATGGAGTCGAAGCTCTATAATGATTAAAGAGATAAAACCAAGTCCTGAAATAAAGCTAGTGGATGTTATGCGAGGGTTCTTGGTATATATTAAATGGTCTTGTTTAGGGCTTCAACGAAAGGTATCACAAGATCAACCAGGAAAATCTTCCAAGTTAATCCGTTGGAGACATGACAACCCGCCCAATATCTCAGGCTAGTATCGCGAAGATTGACCAGCTAGTTGAGACTCTAGACAGCGGGGAGTTTCGGTGCCTTTACTAGGAATAACTTAGGAAGTTTTCTACAACGTCGATGCGTTGGTTATGGGGTAAAAATTTTATTAAGATGAGTCTTGTGAGAATAACAATCCAATGTCATTTCTAGGTACTCCGATTTTTAAGTCGGTCAGAGCATACTCATGCAAGGAAACAACGAAATAAATTAATTAAGCGAGGAAATGTGAGTCGCAAAATTTTATTAAGTAAATTGATTAAAACCCTTCGACAAAGAGCGCTCTTGACTTTGTCTTATGACAAAAGTTCAAGAGACTTAGCTAAACTATATGCTTGATGCAAAGATATGTAATGCGAATGCTCTCCGATAGAGAGTGCTCTTGACTTGGATTACGGCAAGTTCAAGAGACTTTAAAGATTTATTAATTAACTTACAAAAATGTAAAAAAGACTAATCTACCCAAGAATCTCTTTCAGGTTTTTAGGCCCTAATCGAGAGAGCATGGGGGTAAGTAAAAATTGAAATAAAAGACAACTCTCCGATAGAGAGCACTCTTGATCCACAAAGTGAAATTCAAGAGACTTCTACTTTAAACAGTTCATTTACTTATTGAAAGATAAAAATTTAAGAGATGAAATAATCAACTTAGTTAATGAAGCAAAATGGGCTAATCTAGCAATTAGTATTCTAAGAAAGATAATGAGATTATTCTAAGCACAAGCACATCTAATCTAATAAGCACATAAAAAATAAGAACACCACAAACCTCCCCAAATGGGGGAGGTTGAGAGTGGGGGCTTAAAAACCCCACTCAAACAAAAAGATAAACTTTATTGAGATTTACAATTTGCCTTGGGAATTCAACCCTTGAAAGGACTTTTGAAATAAAGCTAGAAGACTAACATGAAACTTTATTAGTGGATTTTATGTAAAAATGAGAGTGATTTATCTTTTTTGTTGAGAACCTTTTCTTCAAACCTACAAAGAGGAAAAGAAAAAAAAAAGATAGAAAAGAGCAAAAAGAGGGGAAAAGAGGGCTGAAACAAAGGAGGAAAAGAAGGGCAAAAGGGAGGAACAAAAAACAGGAAATTGGGTGCAAAAGAAGGGAAGAATAGGGCAGCGAACTAAACAATCAATGAGCTGCAAAAAATGGTAAAAACGGGACAGCGATAAGAGAGAAAAGTGGCTGCAAAAAAATGAAAAAAGAAGGCAGCAAAGAAAACCAAGAAGAAAAACACACAATAAGGCGGAAGGAGGCCAAATCCAACTTAGAAGAAGGGGGGAAAATCAACCAATAATCAACAAAAGGTGGGACCAACCTCCGAACAAAGTGACCACTAGAAGCACTAGTCCCGAAACCGTCCAGACTAGCTAGATGTACGCAAGGATGCTAGTGGGGAAAGAGAAGTAGCCACAAAATTATGTGGCACTTGGGATCAAATCCCAAGCTACTTTCTCAGGTCAAAACGAACATGAGGCACATGGAAATATTGAGAAAGGAGAAACTTAGATTAAACTTAAGAAAAATAACCGAAAAAGATTTATTTTACTTGATGGAACAAAAAACAGGAAATTGGGTGCAAAAGAAGGGAAGAATAGGGCAGCGAACTAAACAATCAATGAGCTGCAAAAAATGGTAAAAACGGGACAGCGATAAGAGAGAAAAGTGGCTGCAAAAAAATGAAAAAAGAAGGCAGCAAAGAAAACCAAGAAGAAAAACACACAATAAGGCGGAAGGAGGCCAAATCCAACCTAGAAGAAGGGGGAAAAATCAACCGATAATCAACAAAAGGTGGGATCAACCTCCGAACAAAGTGACCACTAGAAGCACTAGTCCCGAAACCGTCCAGACTAGCTGGATGTACGCAAGGATGCTAGTGTGGAAAGAGAAGTAGCCACAAAATTATGTGGCACTTGGGATCAAATCCCAAGCTACTTTCTCAGGTCAAAACGAACATGAGGCACATGGAAATATTGAGAAAGGAGAAACTTAGATTAAACTTAAGAAAAATAACCGGAAAAGATTTCTTTTACTTGATGGATGAGACAAAGAAACTGTGCTTCTCGATTTTCTTGAAAGAGAATGACTTCCTACAGAATGAATGTTAACCATAAAAAAAGCCCCTGTATATAGGACGATACCTGAACGCACACAGTCTTCAAGAAAAAAGCATAGATTATATGAAATAGTGCTACATTGTTAGCCTTCAAAATTTACACAATCAAATGCTTAAGAATCTATAAAGAAAGGAACAAAGAAAGGTATCACCTCACACGATGAATCATGACCAACATAGAGCTTCCGCTTTGACCTCCAAAGTTATCAACTTTATTAAATCTTAAGCAAAATATTACAAATAGAAATTCTGCAGAGTTTCTATGCCAAAAATCCGATCCCAATAGAGCTAAAGGAGCCTCTATTTATACAAAGAGAGAAGGCTAAAACCCTAAAACCAAAAACCCAAACCTAACCGGCTCGGCACATAACTGAGAGCCCAGACCTGAGAATTAGTTGGTGTGAGTGAGGGGTGGCCTCCACCTAGGCAAGGCGCCCCCACTCCCAACCCTAAATCTCACAAATCAACCAACTGGAAGCCCACACGTGTGAGGATGCAACCATCAATGAGAAAGGGGTGTGAGCACTGTGAGGAGGCGTGAGAGCTTGAAGAGGTGTGGAGTGAAGATGATAGGGGCCAAAACCCTTAGGGTTTGCACCAAACACTACCTGTATTTATTTCCTAGCTTCGTAATGATCACCAGACCAATGATTGCTCTCCACATCACCAAATTCATGAGTTTAGCTGGAGATGACAAGTCCGCTAACTGAATGTACCTTTAATGCTCTCCGATTGTTGACTGAAGAGGACTTGTGCCGAGTTGAATCATCATAAATGCCCAATGCCATGCCATTTAGCCTTTTATTTTATTCAATTTGGTTAATTTTGGAGAGTTTTTTATTTTCTCCAAAATATTCATTTTTAATATTTTAATTAATAATTTCTCCGTAAATGACTTTTTTGAGAAATTATTAATTATGAGGCCGAATGAACTTCTAAAACTTGGAGATAGCTGGCTGGCTGATCATGAATGATTTTTGGCTTAAGGTTAGAGCCTTCAATCACTGAATTCAGGTTCCAAATGACTGACTTATTACAAAATTAAATTTTTCATTTAAATTAGGGAAAAGTTTAATTAAAAACTTAAGAAAAATTAAAAAATTAAAAATCCAAAATTTGACACGTCCGGTAAAAAAAAATTCGGAATTTTTTCTGAGGGTCCTAGTGATTTAAGACATGACCATAGTCTATTATAATAATGTCTAGTAGGTTTGTACATACTCAGTTGGGCTCTAATAACCCCTCAAGGCCCAAAATTCAAAATCGGGCATTCCAGCTTTGGAGGAAGCGGAAGAAAACCTCATTGATTATACTCGGCTGTAGGTAAAGCATAATTGTCAAGGGCAAAAAACTCCCTGGAATACCTTAGTTGAAATTCTACGTCTTAGGAGACCGAACCACTCAAAACACCCTACTAGGACATTTTATTACAAACCCCGCAGGGCCATGGTCATAATTACTTAAAACAAAAACTAACTAGCCAAAATTGGCTAGGCACAAAGGCAGATCATCTAATACACTGGAAACTAACATTTATCATGTTTGTCAAATGGCAGCTCCTCAGCTAATCCAACTATGGTACAAATAAGTTGGCAACATCTGGCTCCAACTGCGGAACGGGTACGCTCTTGATTTATTGATCAAAGAGAGTGCCTGAGAATCTAGGAATCTCTGGTACCTGTATGTAAACAGAAGTGTCTTAGTCCCATGTATATGAGATATGAAAATAAGCCATGATGAAGTACCAAAAATATTTTTTACTTTTTCAAACCAAAGTACATAAAACAAAACTTTTTCTTTTTTAGCATATAAATGAAATATGATACAAATACTAATATACAAAAGTTAAGATACAACATTCTACATGGATATGATACATAAAATATGGTACAAAAACAAAGTACATAAACGTATTATGGTACAGAAAAAATAAAAATACATAAAAATACAACAAGGATGGGTTTAGAAAAGCCCTGGGATGACCCCTTGGTCATCTTGGAGGTTGTTTCGATAAAAGGGCTTCAAGTGTTGGCCATTCACGAGCAAGTTTAAAGTATCTCCATCCATGGTGTTAAGCAAAAAGGAATTGGTGCCAGCAGTATCACGGATGATAAATGGGCCTTTCCAAAGGCTGTCAAACTTTCCATGTTTTCCAAGCTTTTCCCTTCTCTTATCCCATAAAAGAACAATATCTCCTACTTGGAAAGATCTCGACCTGGCCGACTTATCAAAGGTGCCCTTCATGCTTTCTTGAGGCCTGAGTGACTGATCAAGGGCAGCTCTTCTAGATTCATCCAACTCTATGATCTGATTGATCCTCTGCTCCATTTCCAATTGTTTTGTGCCATATTCACTTAACATTCTGAAGATCGGAATCTGCATGCTGACCGAAAGGGTGGTTGTGAGTCCATACACCAATTCAAAAGGTGACTTTCCAGTTGAATTCTTCTTGGTAATCCTATCCGCCCACACTGCATACTTAATCTTGTTATCCCATGCTCTTTTATTATCCCCCACAGTCTTCTTAAGGATAGTCATCAAATTTTTATTAGTGGACTCAGCAAGTCCATTGCCCTGTGGATAGTAATCTGATGAATGGGATAGGATAATGCCATATTTAAAACAGAAATCATTTACTTCTCTTGAACTGAAAGCTTTGGCATTATCGATTGTTATTTTAAGGGGAGTTCCGAATCTGGTGATGATTCTTTCCTCAATGAAATTAATAACAACCTTTTCAGTGGCATTCTTAGTAGGTATGGCCTCTACCCACTTAGTGAAATAATCAGTTGCTGTGAGAATCCAGCAAAAACCATTGCTAGAGTTATCCTTAAATTTGCCAATAAAATCAAGCCCCCACTGCTGAAAAGGGGCAAGGACCACAACCGAAGTAAGAGGAAGAGCAGCCAACTTCTGCTTTCACGCAAAAAGCTGACACTCTTGGCAACACTTGA
Organism: Pseudotsuga menziesii; assembly: GCA_001517045.1. NCBI lineage: Eukaryota > Viridiplantae > Streptophyta > Pinopsida > Pinales > Pinaceae > Pseudotsuga > Pseudotsuga menziesii. The sequence continues at coordinate 221,020 of LPNX010619925.1, read as the reverse complement.
CATGTTTATGAACATCTGCAAAGATAGTGGGCCAATAGTATCCAGCTCTCAAGATTTTGTGGGGAGTTGTATTTGCTGCATAATGGCCTCCACAAAATCCTGAGTGAAATTCAATCAAGATTTTCTTGAAATCTTGTTCACTGATGCATCTGAGTATAATGCCATCTAGGTTCCTCCAACCCAGACCCTCTTGGGTAAGGCAAAATCTAGTAGTCTTGAGTCTCAAAGCCCTTCGCTTGTGACCTTTGAGATCATCAGGGCAAGTGAGGTGGAGCAAGAAGAAAATGATGTCGGAATACCAATGATTATCAAGCTCTTGAAGCGCAGGAGTCATGGCTGGCTGAGGGATATTATTTTCAGCAATCATTTCAATGGCTTCTTCATTTTTCTAAGTAAGCATTCTAGCAAGGCCTTGTCCCTTCATTAATTTGGTAGGATTTATTTCAAGGTCATACTCCTGGATTTTGGACACCCATGTGCCCCTTATTCCTAAACAATCCTGTTGAGACAGGATATCTTTCACTGCAGTATGGGGAACATATCTAATGACTTTAGAACATCCAATATACGTTCTAAAATGTTTCAAAGATTTGACTAAGGCATAAGCCTGCTTTTCCATAATGGTATATTTTAATTCAGAGTTTTATAAAGGTCTACTCATGAAGGCTATAGGTTGCTCAAACCCTTCGAAATTCTTCTGGAGTAACGCACCTGCAATAGTGTCTTCTGAAGCAAAAGAAAAGATCATAAAATCTTTCGTGTAATACGGGCTGACTAAGACAGGAGACCTAGTGATGGCATCTTTAATAGTGTCAAAAGCATTCCTTCTTTCATCTGTCCACATGAATTTAACATTTTTCTCTAGGAGAGCCTACATAGGTTTCATGAGTTCGGCTAGATTAGGAATGAATCTCCTTATGAAGTTAATGTGACCATTAAATGATTGGAGACCCTTAACATTTCTGGGAAGGGGAATCTTTTGTATAGCTTCTATCCTCTCAAGGTCAATTTTGACCCCGTCTTTGTTGATAATGTGACCTAAAAGCTTTCCTTCTTCAATACTTAAGATTGACTTAGCTGGATTCAAGGAAATGCCATATTTCCTACAACGCTCAAATATCTGCATGAGATGACCAACATGGTTGGTTCTTTCTTTCGAAAACACAGTAAGATCATCTTGGTAAATCTCAATGATTTTACCTATCAACTCCTTGAAGGCATAATCCATGGCCCTTTGGAAAGTAGCTCTGACATTTAAAAGGCCAAAGGCATTCTCAGATATTCAAATGTGTCCCAAGGGGTTGTGAAAGTGGTTTTGTGTCTATCCTCTTCTTGGATGACAACCTGGTTATAGCCTAAAAAACCATCAAGCATTGACATCATGCTCGATCCAGTGACCCATTGGAGGAGGGTCTCAATGTTGGGGAGAGGGTAATTGTCCTTCTGACATGCTATGTTTAGATTTCTGAAATCTATACATATCCTTAAACTCCCGTTCTTTTTTCTAACTACCACTAAGTTAGAACACCACGTTGAATGTCTCGTAGGAGCTATTATTCCTGCTGCTAACATCTTTTCTAGCTCCTTTACAATGGGTGCCAACTTAGGATTTATTTGCCTAAGTTTTTGTCGGAAAGGCTTGCCTTTTTGACATTCAGGTTTCAAAGGAATTGTGTGCTAAAAAACATCTTCCCTATATGCTTTACATTAGAGGAATTTTGGGGTCTAAAATGGGCCTCCTAAGGAAAATAATAAAATAATAGTTAAAATCATAAAATAAAAGTTAAAATAATAACAAAAAAAGGCAAAAAATACGAACAAAAAAAGTAGTTTTTTTTAATGACAAATATGTCAATTCAACCATTATGGTTGACTTATTTTATTGAAATTCTATTGGTTCTTGAATTCCAACTCACAGAAACTTATTTTGGCACGTTTTCTTATAAGGCCCATTTTAGACCCCAAATTTCCTCTAATGAGTTCATCATAAGTGAAGGCAAAAACATCCCTATATTCTTTTACCAAGTTTATGAGGCTGTTCCTTTCCTTTTCAAAGGTACCTTTTCCAATTTTTATTATTCTTGGTTTTGTTTCCATTCCAATGTTGATTTCTATGTACTCACCCAGCTTCATTTGTTCGACACTACTCTTTCTTCTATCCTGTCTGTCAAAGATGTTCTCTAAGGCAACAAAGCCACATGTCACAGGATTGAAGCGGTTACCCTCATCCTGATATTCTTTACCTTCCTCATGTTCATTGGCTTTATAATTGGAAAATTCATCAATATGATTAATAAATTTCAATATTTGTTCATCATCTTGAAAAACCTGCCAATGTTCAATATTATCAGGAATTGAAGGTCTTAAGTTAATTTCTAAAAGACAATCCCCCTCTAACATCTCATCTGATGGCTGAAGTGTTGAAGCTACAAACGCTAGTTGGTCGGCAACACTATTCTAATCTCTAGGGACTGCTTCTATATTAAGGGCATCAAAAAATTCCATTGTATCCTAGACTACATTTCTATACTTTTTTAATCTTCGACATTTACATGCAAACTAACCCTTGACTTGTTGGACAATCAAGTCAAAATCCCCCTTAATACTAAACAATTTGATCCCCATGTCCTTGGCAATCTCGATGCCTAGTAGAAGTGCCTCATACTTTGCCACATTGTTGGTTGCCTCAAACTCTAATCTGAAAGCAAAGTTAAAAACTTTACCCTCTGGTGAAATAATGGCTATCCCAGCCCCTTTTCCTGCTTTAGAATAAGCTCCATCAAAGTTCATCCTCCACAATTCAATAAGTTTTTCATTTTTAATTTCTTCTTGGATAGGCTCTAAGAAAGTGGAGTTGATTCGATACATCCCTAGTCCACTTGAGTAGTTGACATATTCATTTGATGGTTTCCTTGGGCTTTCTACATGATATCTTTGTTCTTTCTCAGTATGTAACTTAACCAATGAATCTTCTGATGCAGGTACAGTGGCATGTGTCCAATTCATTTGGATGGATCACCCTAAAGTGGCACCAAATTTTCTAGATAATAACATGCCCCATTTATCTGGCACATCTATGACAAGGATATCCATGGTAACATGGATGTCCGGATACTTGGCTAATCTTACATGCTGCCTTTCAATCATACCTTCAACTTTGACATGTCTAGAGTCCATGACACATACATTTTGGTAAGGGCGAGTGGTTCTAAGGCCAAGTTGTTGCATGACTTTCTTAGTCATAATATTGGATCCTGAGCCTGAATCTAGCATACAATTGTGCAAGAGAAGATCACCTATCATCAATGGCATGTAGAAGGGCGAGTGATCTTCTTTTCTTGGGTCCCTAGTATACAAGATTATAGGGGGATCTCCACAAACATTTTCCTGACTGGGAGGAAGTTGTTCTACTGTATTGGCAAAAGTTACTTTCTTGGGAGCTGTAGGTCTTTCCGGTGCAACTATCTTTGAGGTATGGAGGGGATCATTATCAACCTGAGGCTCTAACATTTTTAACAATCTCTTTTTGTCCAGGAATTTTACATAACCGAAACTTTGGAGTTTGCCAACCAACTACCTGAATCAAAAGTTAGAGCAACAGAATCTAACTTATCATTTATTTCTGGAGGAATGTCGGAAATTGTTTCTTTTGAAGCAGTTTGGGTAGATGGTCTTTCTCTTGGTCTTCTTTGATATGTTATGCCCTTAAAGTTCTGAACGTTGTTGCTCGTTGAAGGCATCTCCCCATAATATTCAGTTAAGTAGTCAACCCCTTGATGAAACTGGTTAGCTTGATTCCAACTATCCTTATGGTCAATATAGATGTCTCCTACATTATGAATGAATTCAAGCTCGCTTGCAGATGTACTGGGACCGCAACCCTCGGGATAACCATGTTCTTGAACATAACATGCATAATGGCAATCAGACTCCTCATGGAAATCTCTGCATGCCCTACAAAATGGTTTGTAAGGCTCAACCACATTAGTAGCCTCTAGCTGATGAGGAGGCCTCTGCTCATGGTTGGGATTCTTTCTCTGCCATGTTTGCCTTGCAGGGAAGGGTCTAGGAGGTGGCGGAGGTTGAGTTCTTTCAACAATTATGACCCTATTCTGAACCTCTTTAATCTATGCTAAGTGTTTCCTTTCCATGTCTAGCATTTTCTCAGTCAGATCCATGAGCTTCTTCTCATAAGCTTTGTGTGACAGCTCTTTCCCTTTAGGTTCAACAGTTTTAAGAGGAGTTGATGATCTAGAGTAACCCTGGATGTTTGACTCTCCTGAAGACTGCATATTCTTATCAATTTTAATGGCCAAATTATGAGCTTGAAGTAAAGTAGTCGGCTCCTCGTCTCTAATCTAGTACTGAATCTTGCCATTTTATGCTTCTATGTAATAATCCAAAGTGGAAGCTGCAGTAGGAGCATAAGTGGCAGGGATGGAATTTGACAACTCTGTGAACCTATTATTGAACTCATCCATGGTTTCCATTTCAGATTTCTTCATACTAGTCAAAGCTGCTACTAGATGTCTAGGTTCTTTTTTACTGCCAAACTTTCCAAGGAAAGCAGACTTGGAATCTGCTATGGTAGTGAACAAGTTGTTTGGCAAATTATCATACCAATTTCCAGCTTTGCCATCCAAAGAGAGCAAACAGGGTCATGTAAACATCTTCATGTTTGTCAGCACCCCTGACATAAGAACCACAGTGTCTGCAGAAATTCCTGATGTGCTGCTCAACAGAGATGGAGGCATCAGTGCCATTAAAAGTCATAAGTTTGTCGATAGCCTTTTCAGGAATGTCATGAGGCTGACCTGGTATCTGAGTAAAGTTGAGTTGAGTAAAACACTCACCCACTGTGTCAAGGAAATAGTTATTGTTTTGAAAATTTTCTAAGTTTTCTTGAAATAAAAAGTGGATGTCTGACACAGACTCAGATCCAAGTTCTACAAGGATCCTACGAGAAGCTAGTTTGTTCAGTCTCCTCCTATAGACTTTTTCAGGGTCAGGGATGAAATTGAGCAAACCTTCAGAGTTTCTTCTAGTCAAATACCTTGAGGTGTTAACTAACAGTGGAGTCGCCAGGTGGATTCAAGTCTAATTTCAGAGAGTGATTGGACTAAAAATCTACCAAAAAAAAAGGAAAAAAGGTACAAAACTAAAAAGAAACAAAGGTCGTCCAGGAACAAAAAGATATTCTCAAAATATTCATTTTTAATATTTTAATTAATAATTTCTCCGTAAATGACTTTTTTGAGAAACTATTAATTATGAGGCTGAATGAACTTCTAAAACTTGGAGATAGCTCGCTGTGAGGACCCTGTAGCAAACAAGTAATCAAAACACACGATATAGTAGCAGAACTCAAGATCACTTTTATATTAATCGCAAGCCACTTCGAGGGGGCAACCTCCTTTGAGCAAGCTCAATACAAAATAACTTCACGGTGCCTTCCTTGGCCTCAACACACACTTATATACCAAAATAGGCGCCAATACTATGGGTCAAAACCATGGGCCAATATAAACTATGGGCGCCAATACTATGGGTCAAAACCATGGGCCAATATAAACTATGGATCAACAAATACTACAGGCGGCTTACAAAGCATATGCGCCTCACAACAATAACACAAACTATGGATCAACAATTACTATGGGACGACTTACAAAGCATATGCGTCCAACAACAATATACTAACATAGTAAAGAGAGGGATTGACATGGGTTCCTGACATCCCCTCCCCCTTAGAAAAAGCTTTGTCCTCAAAGCTTTAGATGTGGAAATTGTCGCTGTATCGGGAGGAGTGGTTCCCACGTAGCATCCTCGGGCTGCATTCCGTGCCATTGAATTAAGACCTTTGTGATAGAGCGAGAGCGAAGCTGACGAGTGCGCTTATTGAGGACAGCCTCCGGCTCCCAAAAAGATGGATCCTTCATTATCCAATTCTGGTAAAATAGTTTGGCCTTTGATGTTGGTGCCAAGAACTTTCTTTAGACAAGAGACATGAAATACTGGATGAATGCGGGAAGAAGGCGGAAGTTCCAATTTAGAAGCAACAGACCCAATCTTCTGAAGAATCCTATATGGCCCATAGAACTTTGGGGCGAGCTGATGACGCCCTTTGAGTTTTAGTGAGGATTGCTTGTAAGGCTGGAGACGAAGAAACACCATATCACCAGCTTCAAAAGTGCGCTCAGAACGGTGCTGATCAGCTTGTTGCTTCATGCGATTGCCTGCCATGTGAAGGTTTTCGCGCAAAATGCGAAGGACTGTGTCAACTGCCTGAACTGGAGAACTGCTGGGGGTGTAAGGAAGAAGAACTGGCGGTGCCTGAACATAAACTGCTTCATATGGAGTCATTTTAGAGGCAGTGCGGTAAGAGGTATTGTACCACCATTCAGCGAGAGGGAGCCACTTTGCCCACTGATGTTGTTGCTCAGAGGAGAAGCAACGAAGATAAGGTTCCAAGCATTGATTGATAATTTCAGTCTGACCATCCGTTTGGGGGTGATAACCTGAACGCATCTTCAGTTTGGTGCCAGTGTGGTGAAAGAGTTCTGTCCAAAAATGACTGGTGAAAGTCGCATCACGATCCGAGACAATGGAAGAAGGCATTCCATGAAGACGAAAGATCTGGTCCAGGAAAATTTGAGCAACGGAAGAGGCTGTATAGGAATGGTTGAGAGCACAAAAATGACGATATTTGGAGAGGCGATGAACCACAACCAAAATCACAGTCGTCCCTCCAGATTTAGGGAGCCCGTCAATGAAATCCATAGAAATATCTATCCATATCTGGGGAGGTATGGGCAAGGGCTCGAGCAATCCCTGAA
>LPNX010619925.1:190220-210364 GCA_001517045.1 Pseudotsuga menziesii | reverse complement strand
AAACTATGGATCAACAATTACTATGGGACGACTTACAAAGCATATGCGTCCAACAACAATATACTAACACAGTAAAGAGAGGGATTGACATGGGTTCCTAACACTGGCTGGCTGATCATGAATGATTTTTGGCTTAAGGTTAGAGCCTTCAATCACTGAATTCAGGTTCCGGATGACTGACTTGTTACAAAATTAAAGTTTCCATTTAAATTATGGAAAAGTTTAATTAAAAACTCAGGAAAAAATAAAAATCCAAAATTTGATACATCCGGTAAAAAAAATTTCAGAATTTTTTTCTGAGGGTCCTATTGACTTAGGACATAACCATAGTCTGTTCTAATAATGTCTAGTAGGTTTATACATACTCAGTTGGGCTCTAATAACCCCCCAAGGCCCAGAATTCAAAATCGGGCATTCCAGCTTTGGAGGAAGCGGGAGAAAACCTCGTCGATTATACTCTGCTATAGGCAAAGCATAATTGTCAAGGGCAAAAAACTCCCTGGAATACCTTAGTTGAAATTCTACATCTTAGGAGACTGAACCACTCAAAACACCCTATTAGCACATTTTATTACAAACCCTACAGGGCCATGGTCATAATTACTTAAAACAAACACTGACTAGCCAAAACTGGCTAAGCACAAAGGCGGATCATCTGATACACTGGAAACAAACATTTATCATGTTTGTCAAATGGCGGCTCCTCAACTAATCCAACTATGGTACAAATAAGTTGGCAACAGAGTCCTTGGGGGCAAGTCTCGAGTCAGGTACTGTCCCCTGCTCCTGACTCCTATGTTTAGGCCACTCCTAATGGAGCCAAGGGGGGTAGTCCCTAAAAAAGAGTTGCTAAGGCTCTTGTTTGTTAATGATTGAATGATCAGAGTGTTTGTTAGTAGTTTTGATAAAATCACCAAGTACTGCAATATTAAAACATATAATTCATCAACATGATAATAGTATTCACAACAATAATGACTAGAAGCAAATGATAAACAATGATAATATGGGTTGATTAATTAGATGTGAGAAATCAATTATTGTGCATTCCCTCTTTTGATTATCCCAAAGCTCAAGGAAAACCTGCGATGGGAAAGAGCATACACCGGAATGGCAAATTGTATTCCAAATTGATATTGTCAAACAAAAAAGGCTAAAACCAATCTATACAGCCCTTTAAGGGCAGATTGTGTGCTTGTGATTTATTCTAAGCAGTGTATCATTTTTGCATATAAGGAAACTACAATCAAGGATCTCTTTCAGAACAAAGCCTTACTCGAGAAGTCAAGACTGGGTTAGATCTAAAAGTATAAAAACTAAAGATTTTAATGTAACCTTTGAAATAAAATATAGCCAAATAACACAAGCAAAACTAATCAAAAAATTTTCACTGAAAGAAGGAAAGGAAAAGCCAATCACATCAAAGGACGATAAAGACTTCCCCCAAATGGTGGAAGAGGGGTGTGGGAGTCGTTATCCCACTTGCTCTTTTATTATTTGTTACAATCAAAATTCTTGAAAAGTAAGACACTTTTTAACCCTTGAAAATGGGTCAAAAAGGCTTAAAACTGTTGCCAAGAAAAAAAGGAATGAATAGGGGGGGGGTAGGATTGAGTATGGATGCTCTGGATGGCTTATTATTCAAAAATTCGATAGCATCTCTCTCTTTTTCCATAGACCTACTAAAAACCAGCAAGCTTAAGATGCCAAATTAGTGGGTTAGATGCAAAAATACACTAAAAATTTACACTACTTAGTACTTGCAAAAATTTGGTATTTCAAATACTAAGAAAATGATACTATAACTAATCCCTTTGATGCTAAATAAGTGACTTTTAGATCTATGTCATGCACAAGCCTTTTAGAAATAAATACATTTGACTTCGGGGATTAGATCTATGCTTGCAACTTTTCAAAATAAAGGTAACCGAAAAAAGATAGTAGTTTTTTAATGAGGTGGAAGGCCTCAACCCCAGCTGCTGAATCTTTTTTTTTTTGAGAAAAAAAGGAGTGCCTAAAATTGCAAGACTAGTTAGATCCACAAAAATGTATTGAAAGAGAGCAAGATGCAACTGAGCTCAAGATCTCCTTCAACCTAGATGACCTGCCAAGCTACAATCACACTGAACAAAAGAGATCAATCTAGTATATTATGTTAGGAGAATTAAGAAGAGTATAAGTATTTTTTACTACAGTCTACTACTCCCAATCTCAAATAACACAACATAAACAAGCAACTTGGGTCTTCAAATGCTTTCCCAATGGACTAGAAATAGCCTTCTTATGCTAGAATTGATCTACAACTTGAAGAAAGTAAAATTGCAGCTAGTTAAATTTCACCTCAATAATACATGGACAACATCACATCCATGAAAGTTCTTGCACAGGTCGGACCTCCAAAGTCTCAATTTTATTCATCAACAATACAACAATAGTACATACAAGAGCAGAGATTTCTTCTAGTGTCCAAAATGAGGAAGAAGGATTCACTTAAATAGAAATTACAAACTCTCGGGGAGCAACCACCAACTGAAGATGACACAGTGTGAGCTTGAGTTCATAGAGATAAACATGGAATTTGCTTGGAGTCTAAGTGGAGTTTGTTTCAAAGAGGATGTGCCACCTCTCGCCAGAGAGATGCACCCTCATCCTTAAGTTCAACCAACTCACCACATTTTCCACCCATACAAAATGTGAGCCAATAGAGATGCACACTCCTCGATCTTTAACTCATTCACTGCCTTTCCCAATCAACACAAAATCACGAGCTTGATTATTGGGATGGGGTTGCTTGATTAATGGCAGAGATTGCGTTGATACTCCAAGTCACTCCATGCCAAAGAGATGATGTCAAACCATCCAACGAGGGCCCACATTTGATCACGCCCAAGCTTGAAAAGAGGGCATATATCCAAGGTTTGTATGATGTGAAGGATGGCGCACTTCAACCATTAGCATGATTCGCTACTCTCCAATCAAATCCACATAATCTTCCACTTACCATACAACATGCACCACATGGATATGTCACATGTGAGCTTGAATATGGAGCGCATCCCTTTATTTAGTGTGATTCGCTAGCCTTCAATTTAATGTCTTCAAATGACGCTTTATCCTAAAGTTTAATGTGCCTTTAAACAAAACCAAGAAACGACACTTCCTCCATGTCATTCCATTAAGATTTGACTTGACTTTTGACTTTTGACTTTAGTGCATTTTGTCGCATTTTAGCATTTTGTTGCCACTCCGTCACATTGTTAGAGGAATAATGCCATACGGGCTAATTTAGTCACCCGGAGCATAAGAAAAGTGGGTCCTAGGATAAAGATGATGCTTTGTGTGAAAACGAGCATCCCCACGCCAAAATCAGTCTCTAGATCACACTTTTATTACATTTCAAATTTTCCATTTAAACCATTAAAAAATGGTCTAAAATTGCGGAAAATTTTATTTTCTCGGAATTGAACAAAAATTCAGGGGGACCTAGAACATGTCCTTACAACTCAACACCGATGCCTAGCATGCTTATATATATTGACATGTGAACTTTAATAACCTCCCAGGGTTTAACCACCAAGATGAAAATTCCAGCTTTGGAGGAGCGATGAAAAACTCGAAAATTATACATTGTTTATTTAGCATTGCATAATTGATAAGGGAAAAACATCTTGGAATGATCGGATTGACGTCTAAGCCCTAGGAAGCCAAGTCCTTTACAAAAAGATTGCCATGCTAACACATTTATTACAAAAAACCCCACAAGGTATGAACATGCATTTTATTAAAAAAGGGACCACAACTGGTCCTGATGAACCATGGAACCTTCTAAGCACTGACAATGAACAACTAGCTTGTTCATGACTTCGGCGGCTCACTGGAAATCCACTAAGTGCAAAATTAGTTGATAACATGAGCAAAGATTGCATTAAATAATTCGACGCATTTAAAAGAAAATTGGTCAAAACACCTCTTCACAGATTCCCCAACTGATCGAATAAATTTCATATACGCATAGTTGCATCCAATATAGTAATCAGGGTTGTGTTGGCAAAACCAAGAGGAGGAGTTGATCACCCTTCTACATATGCTAGTTGGAAATTGAACAAAGCATAATGAAACTACTCAACTATGAAAAGAGGACTGGGGACGATATTTGCACTCCAAAAGTTCATACACTATCTGTTGGCCAACCCCTTTGTGTTTTATGATTATCTGACCAATGACCACCAAGCATCAAAATATCTTATCAATAAGCATGTACACTGAGAAAGAATTTCTAGATGGCTTCTGCTCTTCTAAAACCTTAAATTTGAAGTTATAGTTCAACCAAGAAAAGCAAATGTCGATCTTGATCATTTATCACAAGTCAAAACGAGGGAAAAAGCAACAGGAATAGATGATGACCTCCCAGATGCCCACCTCTTCAAAGTAACAATTGCACCAAAATAACTCGCAAAAATTATCCAATTCTTACAAAAAGGGAAGGCCCCTAAAGCAATGACTGAAAAGAAAAAGAAAGTACTTGCAACGAAAGTTGCACCCTATAAACTAATAAATGGGTGCCTGTATAAAATTGGACCAAATGATGTACTAAGATGTGCACTTGAACATGAAAGAGAGAAAATAATAGAATAAGCACGCTCTAGCCCCACAGGGGTTCTCTTTCGTTTTGATACCACAGCAAGGAAGATTTTACATATAGGATTCCAGTGGCCCAGGCCCCACATTAAACAAAGGCTATAGATAAAAAATCAACAAATGTGACAAATGCCAAAGGTTGGGGAGACCACTAAAGAAAGATGAGATGCCCCTGGTTTCAATCAACCTAGGTCTCCCTTCCGAATTTTGGGGCATTGATTTTTATTGGACTTTTTCCTAAAAAAGAAAAAAGGACAGGGTCTAGATACATTATTACAACAGTGGAGTACCTCACCAAATGGGTAGTAGCAGAGCTAGTCAATACTTGTACTAAGGTGATTGCAACTAAGTTCCTACATAAGAATATTATTACAAGATTTGGTTGCCCATTAACAATAATAAGAAACTAGGGAGCTCACTTGGTTAACAGTACCGTAGAAGTAAAATCCATGATCAACCATAAAAAGAGCCCTATCATCCACAAGCAAATGGGGTTGCGGAATCATCACCAGTGGAATAGGCTTTTATATAATTTTAAATTTTAAACTTTCCCCAACCCCCCTTTCTATCTTTCTAATTCATAAATTATGGAATTTTTAATAATCTTTAACCTTTTTTTCAATTTTTACTAACAATTCAACCCTAACGGCTGTTTTTCCTATCCTACTTATCTAACACTTCTCTACTCTTTTACAACCTATTCAGCGTCTTTTTGCCCCTAAAGATGGGTGGAGTGTGTTGAAACTTTACCCAAGAAGTGTTTGTCCATTCATGCCTTCGGGTGGACAAGGACACTTTAAATGTGGTCTCTAGCTTATTTTTAAAAGTGAGAATGACTTTGTTTAATAAGGTGACTTCTATAGTGAGTTTGAGTCATTAATGCTTTTAAAGTGACTTTATGAGAATTAAAAGGTGGGTGAATAATAAATTCTCATTTAATATTTAAAAAGCGATTTTTAATGAAAAAGTGAGATGAGCCCTAGATCTCATTTACTTGGCTTTTAATCTAAGCCATTGATTTGGAAATGGAAGTTACTCAAACAAAAAGGCTAAGGAAAGGCAAACCTAATTCATTGTTCACATTTCCAAAGAGAGAGTTTTTGGAGTGAGGAGAGAGCAAGAGAGAAAAGTCATATTCTAAGAGAGAAAGGAGACAAACCCTTGCACGAAAATCAAGAAGATTCAGCACGGCACGATTCCCAAGAAGTGGGCATTTTACAGAAAATCTATACAGAAGCATTAAATGAGGTTGTACAGCACAAATTCCAAGGTGGCCGTACAGCAGCAAGTACAGCATTAAATGAGGTTTGTACAGGCATGATTTTCAAGGCAGATTGAAGCTGCATTTATTGCAGACCGTACAATCTGAGTTTGGCACAAATTTCGAGGACCATACAACAATTATTGCAGACTGTACTGTGCATTTATTGCAGCCATACAGCAGTCCACACATGTGGGTCATACAACAGATTGTGGGCACAAATTTCGAGATGAGAATTGGAAATTTTCAGCAGGTCATTCAGTGATTGTTTGACACAAATTTCAACGCATTTTGGTTGAGATAAGTACTGCTGTAAATTTTATTTAGTTTGTCTGAAGAAATAAAAATCTCTCTAAAGAACAAGTATCACTTCGGGGTTTTTCCTGGACCATTTTGGTCAAAAATCTATCTTAGTTTTTCATGTGTGTTGACTGAAATATTTTTCTGAGTAAGAAAAGTAGGGCTGACATAAGAATTTCTGAGTTGAAAAAGTTGAAAAAAATATCTCAAGTGTTTTGAGTTTTCAGTTAAAACTTTAATTTTTTATGAACATGCATAATGGGTTTTGGGCATTAAACCATATGCAATGAACTGAAACTGAAACCGGGTAGGGGTAACAAAAATTTTCAGAGTGTCCACCCGAAACGTAGAGTACACTAATCCACAACACACTGCAATCCAAAAACAAACATAACAACATACTTTATGTCAATGCAATTGTACAATTTGGAGTTGAGGAATTCTATGTTAATGTTGTTATGTATGTTACCTCTGCTTTGACATTATTATCTGCACTCTATTATTGTCTATCATCTCTTCTCCATTGAACAACTCTATCATACCCTCAAGCCTTTGTAGATTTATGGTTGTCCACCGTAATTTCCTAGAAAATAAGCAAGGAGCAACCCTAGTAACTCAAGGCATGTTCTAAATCATCGTCTCTTATCAAAAGGTTCTAAATCGTCATCTCTTATCAAAAGGTGAATAGTAAACACCAGCATTCCCTAAAAAAAAGCAATCTATACTAGTACACTACGATTCATGATTATTTATCTATTGTTTCTGACTTTGCTTTATAAATCCAAAACCAAATAGAGAAGGTGGCTATGAAACTGCCATCTCGAGCATTGGATTGGCCACTAGGCAATGTTGTTGGACAATTAGTCAGGTCCCAAAAGAGAGGCATCAAGATAGCAAACACTCTAGGCTCAACCACACCAAAGAGGCCAAGACAACTCTATAGCTTCAACATGCTCAAGAGGTTGAGTGAACTAGGAGGTAGCGACATCAACAACTACATAAGAATAAATTATTAAATTCTCGATATTTAATTCAGTCGTATTGGAGTCCTAGAAGCAAAAAGACTTGAACAAAAAATGTGATGATTGAGATACCTTAGTACCAAAGCCTCCAACAAAAGACACATGTGGTGATACTGACACAATCAAGATTTTACACCCTCACTTATCATTGTGTCATCTCCCTATGTTGTGTTTTCTCTAATCTAACCAATCATTATTTTTGTATCTCAACAAAATCTATTTTTGGATTTAGTAAGCAAACTTTTATCTTGAAAACTTTCTTTTAAGGCAATTGACTATCATAGCCCTACTATTCAATGCCCCCAACCCTATTCTCAAATAGACTACAATGGAAAACCCTGAAACAATGCCCATGAAAACTTTCGATGAGGTTGTTAGAGATTTGTGATACCAAATACACCAACTTAAAGCTCAGCACACTCCTTTAGCCAGAAGACAAATTAAGGTTGGAGTCTATTGCATCCCAAAAGGAGCTTGCTTCTAGACAAGCTCAAGAAGACCAAAGACTCAACTGAGAACATGCAATAAAAGTTGAAACAATTCTAGAACAAGATTTGATTACGTGAGAAAAATAAATAATGAGCCCCTTCCTATAGGAGTAGGTGTGCATCAATAAACCAATGGAAAAAGACACTAATGATACCCCTTCTTGTGGATGACCTACCCCCAACCCACCCATAAAACAAGTCTTCCAAGCCAACAACAATTGGTGTAACTATTATGCATTGTAGTTTTTATTAGGAAAATGATGCCTACCAAAAAGTGTAATAATATGTATATTTTTGAGCTCTCGAACTACCCTAGAGAACTTTTGTGCACTCCAGTCTCCTACCCTTGTATCTTTCTTCCTATCTATAATGCTCCTATAACCAAAATGGGCACTGTTGTCCGCCTATTGCACACCAGAAGCAAAAATCTTTCGAAAGTTGGCTCCTCACTTAGGAAAGTGGGAGATGTGTGACCTTGGGGACAAGCACAGAGCTAGGTGCTGTCACCTACTCCTAACTCCTCCGTTTAGGCTAACTCCTAACGAAGCCAAGGGGGGTAGTCCCTAACAAAGCGTTTTCTATGGCTCAATGTTTAAGTTAAGTTTTAAATGTGTTGGATGTGGATGGGTGTTGTTTAGGAGTTACTTGTGATTAGAAATGATTAAGTTTATGAATGTGACACGTAAATCAGAGCAATCCACGTTGCTAGCAAGAGACTGAAAGATAAGCAAATATTCTAGACTTCTAACTTAAGCATTCAGATATAATCAGCAAAAATAGACCATAGACAGTTGATCAAAATAGAAGATTACTCAATTATAACGAAGGACCAATGCCTTATGGAGTCAAACAAATGCATGAAATAAAGTCTAAGAATTAAGCTAGTGAATATTAGGTTTTGCAAGTGCTCTTGGTAGATTTTAAGAATTTTAAAAAATGCTCTTGATTAGGGTGTCAATAAAGGTTTGTCAAAGTCGGGAGACTCTTCTAAGTTTCCTCCGTTTAAGGCATGTCAGGCCCGCCCAGTATCCCAGGCTGATATTGTCAAGTGACCAGCTAGCCGGGAATCTAAGACAGCAGGAGGTTCCGGCGCCTCTAATAGGAAGTACTTTGGAAGGATCCCTACAACGCCGGTGCGTTGGTTACGGGTGTTTAAGGGTTATTAAATTACTCTTGTAGGGTTTAAAGATCCAGTGTCGTTTCTGGGTATTCCGATCTAGGATCAGTCAGAACATACTCCGGCAAGGAGGGAAGGGAGTTAATTAATTAAAGGGGTATGTGTGTTGAAGATTTTATTAAAACAATTAATTAGACTCTCCGACAGAGAGTGCTCTTGACCCCGTCTTATGACAGTGGTTCAAGAGACTTGGCTAATCTATATGAAGCTAATGCAGGGATTGTGCAAACCTAGGATGCTCTCTGATAGAGAGTGCTCTTGACTTGTGTTTTTGCAAATTCAAGAGTCTTAAATAATTAATTGATTAAACAAGCACAACAATTAAAAAGAAAGTGGTTTATTAAACTCTTCGACAGAGAGCACTCTTGATCCACCTTATGGTGAGATTCAAGAGATTTTGGTTCCTTTTATGATTTGACAATTATATAACAAGATACCAAAATGCAATAATAAATCTAGCAATTAGTGTTTATGCTAAGAAACAACTAGCAATTAGTAAAAAATGGAAACTAAAACTAAGCAAAAAACTAAACTAATTGCTTAAAGGAAACTCCACTAAAAAAAATCATGAAAAATGACACAACACCCTTCCCCCAAATGGGGGAAGTATAAAAGAAAGGACACCTGCTCCTAGTAGCCCTTTTTATTAGTTTTTTAAAATGAGGATGTATTCTTTGCTTCTTGGAAGGATAGGTAAAGAAGGGGATTGAGAGAAGAGGGAGAAAGTCTTTTTGTTCTTTTGCACTCCTTGCTTGCTTGTGGCCTTTGGGCTCTCCTTCACCTGCCTGAAACTAATAGCTCTAGACATACACTTATTATAGGATTAGTTGATAAAAATAACTTGAAAATAAATCTACGAACTAAATAAAAACAACTACCCAAACTTACCGAAAAGAAGGGAGAGAAGAGGAAAGAGAAAGGCAAGGCAAGAGAGGGGGAAAGGTAGTGGAAAGAAGACAAAAGGCAAGTCAAAGAAGGCTGAAAACTAAGGAAGAAAGAGGGCTGCAAATCAGAGAAATAAGGCTGCAAATGAGGGTGAAAAAAGGCTAAAAGTACAGCCCAAAAGATGGCCCAAAAAGAGGATGGAAAGGGGCTGCAAAAAGTGGAAAAAGGAGGCAAAAGAGGGTTGTCCAAAAGGGTAAAAAGTGGGAAAAAGTGGACAGCGAACTAAAGGAAGGAATAACTGCAAAAAGAAGGCCTAAAAGGCTGCAAAAAGTAAACAGGGCAGCCAACCAGGGCAAAGGCTAAGTGAATGAATGTTCACTTTAGCCAAAACATGCCCTAATCCCAAGAAAATAAAGAGTTTATAAAAATTTGAGAGATGAATAATATGAAAGAAACACTCAAACCTGTGGTACTTTGATGGCGTTTGGATTCTTTTGGATCTTGAAAATTTGGAAGTTTCCTTGGCTTCGAGAGGAGAGAATGCACCTGAGCTCGAACTCCTACTCGTTTCAATGAGATGACCTGCACAATTTCAACTCAATACTTGCAAACAATGGATTAGATCATGTATGTTTAGTAAATAAAAATATAAAGAAAATGTCATACAACTGAATAATCGATGCTACTTTAATTCATAGAAACAAAACCATTAAAAGATCAAATTGTAACATCAAATGATCAATCTTATGTGTTTATAGAAGCCTTCTAAAGCATGAGCTATTATCCAATCCTAAGCAATAAAAGACAAAAATTGAAACATTTCACCTCATTTGCTAATTGTTCATCCAGATTCACACACCATGTATGCCTCCAAAGCCTTAAAATTTTATTCCACGGTTGCAAAAGCAACAAGCATTACAGTATTTTACCAGAGGTTCTTTGCATAAAGATCCATCCTAATAGAGCTGAAAGAGCCTCTATTTAACAAATGAGAGAGTGCTAAAACCCTAAAACCAATCCTCATAACCTAACCAGCCTAGCCACCTAAACAGAAGAGCCAGACCTAAATCGGAGAACCAGGAGTGAGGGGAGGCCTCCACCCAAGCAAGGCGCCTCCACTCCAACCGTGAACCATCAAATCCAGCCACACGTGTGGAAGGCGCAACCTAGAGAGAGAGGGGCGTGAGCAGTTGAAGGAGCCATCTGAAATGTTGGTAAACCCACCTTTTAGGTCTGGAAGGAGCCTCAGCTAGGTTTGGGAAGCCTACTGATGGTGTAAGCTCCAGTCTTCACCTCGATCAAATCACCGGACCAATGAGTGCTCTCCATCTCATCTTTAGCTGGAGATGACATGTCTGCTAACTGATAATAAATTAATTGCTCTCTTAATGATGACTGAAGCTGAGTTATGATAACTCCAATTATCATAAGTGCTCCATGAGATGTCATTTAGCCTTTTACTTCACTGAATTTGGATTAATTTGGAGAGTTTTAATTTTCTCCAAAATAATCATTTTTTACTCAAAACTGATTTTTTTGAGAAAGAAAGCATTATGTGTCCGATTGTTGATCTGAAAGTTGGTTCTGACTAGCTGGCTGATCAAGAATGATTTTTGGCTAAGGTTAGAGCCTTCAATCACTGAATTCGAAGCCTGGATGACTTATTTACCACGAACGGGTTTTTTCCATTTAATTTATGGAAAAATTAACCCAAAAAACTTAGGAAAAGTAATTAAAAATTTAAAAATTTTAAAAATAATTTTTTCCCCGTTCGAAAAAAAATAAAATTATATGTTCAGATGACTTAGGACATGACCATGATCTATCTAAAAAATGTCTAGTAGGTTTATAACACTCAGTTGGACTCTAATAACCCCCCAAGGCTCAGAATTCAACAACGAGCATTCCAGCTTTGGAGGAAGCGGGAGAAAACCTCGCCAATTATACTCGGCTGAAGGCAAAGCATAATTGTCAGGGGCAAAAAAACTCCCTGGAATACCTTATTTGAGATTCTACGTCTCAGGAGACCCAACCACTCAAAAATACCCTACTAGCACATTTTATTACAAACCCCGCGGGGCCATGGTCAAAATTATTCAAATGAAAAACTGGCTAGCCAATATTGGCTAAACATGAAGACGGATCAACTGATACACTGGAATAAGACATTGAACATGTCTGTCAACCGGCGGCTCCTCAGGTAACCCAACTATGGTACAAATAAGTCGATAACATCTGGCTCCAACTGCAGGACGTGTGCTTGATCTAGTCTGTTATGCAAGGAGAGCATACGAGAACTCCAGAATCTCTGGTTTCCATATCTTGTAAAAACATCTCAACTTGACAAGAAAACCTTAGTAGCACAAGTTTCATGAAAAAGAGCCAATGATCCAAAAGTTGATTTATTCAAAAAACTTCACTGAAAAATTTATTTATTTCTAAGTACATAAAGAAAAATGTTAAAGTAAACGCTCACTTTAAGGAGCCTATTTTCCTACTCTAAGCATGATAAATAAAAGGTTAGGTGTAATCATAGATCCAATGTAACCACCTAAGCATTTTATTAATATAAAAAAGTTTTGCCATGTCTTTGGTTACCAGTCAAAGTAAAGACACAATTTCCAGAAAATGCAAACCTGCGTGATGATCCAGAATGGGCGGGCTGGATGGGGAATCATAGGCATGAATAATGTCGTCAAACTTCTTCCCAAACTGGTAGGTGCTTGCGCAGACTGCTTCTATCCATGACTGGATAGCACTGATATACAAATTGAGATGATGCGGTAGGTCGACTACTCCATCATGCTGACCATCAAGGCTTATCAAATAATAACTCGTTGTATAAGCGCCAAGCTGCTCCAAAACATAAGGAACATCTATATGTGAAGACGATGGTTGAGAAAGAACTTCAACTAGTTGCTCCCCTTCTGATTCTTTACCGCACTGCTTTTTCAAGTCCTTATTATAGATACTCAGATACAATTATGACTGATCGTATGAAAACTCTAACTGTTCCTTTTTACAACTTTCATAAGTCTCAGAATAAACACTCCCCTCGCTGGACACATCATAGATAAGATTCTCAAAAATATTTTCAAAAATATCATAGGTTGGATTTTCAATAAAAGTCCAATAATCATCATTGCTATCTATGTCAGATATGAGAGATGCCTCGTCATTGGTATCAAGTCCCTGGCTAAACTCCTCGTTCTGCTCAAAACAGTCTTCTTCCAAAAGTTGGGTTTCAAACATATCACATGGGACCCAACTTTCCAAATATTTGTCATCCAATGGGGAGCATGGAGGACTTTCATCACATGAAACCTCTAAGATTTGATTTTCCATTAAAGTCTCGTAGTTAGCATCCATCTCAGATGTAAGGGATTCTTCCTCACTTGTATCACATCTCTGGCTGTATCCCTCCTCATGATCATATAGTCATCTTCTTCAGAAAAAAGGTCACAAGGTAGTAAACCTTCCAAACTATCATCATTATGCTCATTAGTAGGATTAGTGCTAAAGATTTTACTGAGATCATCCAATTGCTGACTATAATCTTCGACTTGACCCTAGGTTTCTGTGGTGACAGGATGGAGCTGTCCAACTGTGTTAATGTACTCAGGGTCTCTTGAATATTGTTTTGCCTCTCTCCAATTTTCTTCGAAAATATCATGCATGTCATCTACACAGTTTATGTACTCAGGCTCGCTTGATGATGCTTTAAGACCACAACCCTCTGGAAAACCATGTTCCTGAACATAGCATGCATAATAGCAAGAAGATTCTTCATGAAGGTCTTCACATGCCCTGCAGAATGGTTTGTAAGTTTCAACCATGTTAGTAGCCTCTAACTGTGAGGAGGCCTCTGTTCATGGCTGGGATTTCTTCTTTGCCATGTTGGTTTTGCAGGGAAGGTTCTAGGAGGTGGTGGAGGTTGAGTTCTTTCAACAGTTATGACCTGATTCTGAACCTCTTTAATCTGTGCTAAGTACTTCCTTTCCATGTCTTGCATTTTTTCTGTTAAGTCCATGAGCTTCTTTTCATATGCCTCATTTGATGGCTCTTTTCCTTTAGGTTCCACAGTTTTCAGAGGAGTTGATGATCTAGAGTAACCCTGGATGTTTGACTCTCCTGAGGACTGCATATTCTTATCAATTTTAATGGCCAAATTCTGAGCTTGAAGCAATGTGGTCGGCTCCTTGTCTCTAATCTGGTACTGGATCTTGCCACTTAATGCTTCTATGTAATAATCCAAAGTGGAAGTTGCAGGAGGAGCATAAGTAGCAGGGATGGAATTTGATGACTCTGTGAACCTATCGTTGAATTCATCCATGGTTTCCGTATCATATTTCTTCATACTAGTCAAGGCTGCCACTAGATGTTTAGACTCCTTTTTGCTGCCAAATTTTCCGAGGAACGCAGCCTTGAAGGCTTCTATGGTAGCGAAAGAGTTGTTCGGCAAGTTGTCATACCAGTTTCCAACCTTACCATCCAAAGATAGAGCAAAAAGGGTCATGTATACATCTTCATGTTTGTCAGTACCCCTGACATAGGCACCACAGTGTTTTGAAAAATATCTGAGATGTTGCTCAGCAGAGGTAGAGGCATCAGTGCCTGTGAAAGTGACAAGTTTATCAATAGCTTTTTCAGGAATGTCATGAGGTTGACCTTCTATCTGAGTAAAGTTGAGTTCAGTAAAGAACTCACCCATTGTGTCAAGGAAACAGTTATTGTTTTGAAAATTTTCTAAGTTTTCTGGAAATAAAAGGTGGATGTCTGAAACAGACTCAAATCCAAGTCCTACAAGGATCCTACGAGAAGCTAGTTTGTTCAGTCTCCTCCTATAGACTTTTTCAGGGTCAGGGATGAAATCGAACAAACCTTCAGAGTTTCTTCTAGTAGAATACCTTGAGGTGTTAACTGACAGTGGAGTCGCCAAGTGGACTTAAGTCTAATTTCGGAGAGTGATTGGACTAAAAATCTACCAAAAAGGGAAAAAGGTAAAAACTAAAAGAAACAAAGGTCGTCCAGGAACAAAGAGATTTGTCCCCGGCAACGGGGCCAAAAGATGTTGTCCGCCAATTGCACACCAGCAGCAGAAATATTCCGAAAGCTGTCTCCTCACTTAGGAAAGTGGGAGAGGTGTGACCTTGGGGGCAAGCACAGAGCTAGGTGCTGTCACCTACTCCTAGCTCCTCCGTTTAGGTTAACTCCTAACGAAGCCAAGGGGGGTAGTCCCCAACAAAGAGTTTTCTATGGCTCAATGTTTAAGTTAAATTTTAAATGTGTTGGATGCGGAAGGGTGTTGTTTAGAAGTTACTTGTGATTAGAAATGATTAAGTTTATGAATGTGACACGTAAATCAGAACAATCCACGTTGCTAGCAAGAGACTAAAAGATGAGCAAATATTCCAGACTTGTAACTTAAGCATTCAGATATAATCAGCAAAAATAGACCATAGACAGTTGATTAAGATAGAAGATTACTGAATTATAACGAAGGACCAGTGCCTTATGGAGTCAAATAAATGCGTGAAATAAAGTCTAGGAATTAAGCTAGTGAATATTAGGTTTTGCAAGTGCTCTTGGTAGATTTTAAGAATTTTAAAAAATGCTCTTGATTAAGGTGTCAACAAAGGTTTGTCAAAGCCAGGAGACTCTTCTAAGTTTCCTCCGTTTAAGACATGTCGGGCCCGCTCAGTATCCCAGGCTGATATTGTCAAGTGACCAGCTAGCCAGGAATCTAGGACAGCGGGAGGTTTCGGCGCATCTAATAGGAAGTACTTTGGAAGGATCCCTACAACGCCGGTGCGTTGGTTACGGGTGTTTAAGGGTTATTAAATTACTCTTGTAGGGTTTAAAGATCCAGTGTCGTTTCTAGGTATTCCGATCTAGGATCGGTCAGAGCATACTCCGGCAAGGAGGGAAGGGAGTTAATTAATTAAAAGGGTATGTGTGTTGAAGATTTTATTCAAACAATTAATTAGACTCTCCAACAGAAAGCGCTCTTGACCCCGTCTTATGACAGTGGTTCAAGAGACTTGGCTAATCTATATGAAGCTAATGCAGGGATTGTGCAAACCTAGGATGCTCTCCGATAAAGAGTGCTCTTGACTTGTGTTTTTGCAAGTTCAAGAGTCTTAAATAATTAATTGATTAAACAAGCACGACAATTAACATGAAAGTGGTTTATTAAACTCTCCGACAGAGAGCACTCTTGATCCACCTTATGGTGAGATTCAAGAGATTTTGGTTCCTTTTATGATTTGACAATTATATAACAAGATACCAAAATGCAATAATAAATCTACCAATTAGTGTTTATGCAAAGGAACAACTAGCAATTAGTAAAAAATGGAAACTAAAACTAAGCAAAGAACTAAACTAATTGCTTAAAGGAAACTACACCTAAAAAAAACATGAAAAATGACACAACACCCTTCCCCCAAATAGGGGAAGTATAAAAGAAAGGAGACCTGCTCCTAGTAGCCCTTTTTATTAGTTTTTTACAATGATGATGTATTCTTTGCTTCTTGGAAGAATAGGTAAAGAAGGGAATTAAGAGAAGAGGGAGAGAGTCTTTTTGTTCTTTTGCACTCTTCGCTTGCTTATGGCCTTTGGGCTCTCCTTCACCTCCTTGAAACTAAGAGCTCTAGACATACACTTATTATAGAATTAGTTGATAAAAATAACTTGAAAATAAATCTACGAACTAGATAAAAACAACTACCCAAACTTACCGAAAAGAAGGGAGAGAACAAGAAAGAGAAAGGCAAGGCAAGAGAGGGGGAAAGGGAGTGGAAAGATGACAAAAGGCAAGTCAAAGAAGGCTGGAAACTAAGAGAGAAAGAGGACTGCAAATCAGAAAAATAAGGCTGCAAATGAGGGTGAAAAAGGCTGAAAATACAGCCCAAAAGATGGCCCAAAAAGAGGATGTAAAGGGGCTGCAAAAAGTGGAAAAAGGAGGCAAAAGAGGGCTGTCCAAAAGAGTAAAAAGTGGGGAAAAGTGAATAGCGAACTAAGGGAAGGAATGGCTGCGAAAAGAAGGCCTAAAAGGCTACAAAAAGTAAACAGGGCAGCCAACCGAGGCAAAGGCTAAGTGAATGAATGTTCACTTTAGCCAAAACGTGCCCTAATCCCAAGAAAATAAAGATTTTATAAAAATTTGAGAGATGAATAATATGAAAGAAACACTCAAACCTATGGTACTTTGATGGCGTTTGGATTCTTTTGGGTCTTGAAAATTTGGAAGTTTCCTCGGCTTCGAGAGAAGCACCTGAGCTCCAACTCCTACTCGTTTCAATGAGATGACCTGCACAATTTCAACTCAATACTTGCAAACAATGGATTAGATCATGTATGTTTGGTAAATAAAAATATAAAGAGCATGTCATACAACTGAATAATCAATGCTACTTTAATTCATAGAAACAAAACCATTAAAAGATCAAATTGTAACATCAAATGATCAATCTTATGTGCTTATAGAAGCCTTCTAAAGCATGAGCTATTATCCAATCCTAAGCAATAAAAGACAAAAATTGAAACATTTCACCTCATTTGCCAATTGTTCATCCAGATTCACACACCATGTATGCCTCCAAAGCCTTAAAATTTTATTCCACGGTTGCAAAAGCAACAAGCATTACAATGCTTTACCAGAGGTTCTTTGCATAAAGATCCATCCTAATAGAGATGAAATAGCCTCTATTTAACAAATGAGAGAGTCCTAAAACCCTAAAACCAATCCTCATAACCTAACCAGCCTGGCCACCTAAACAGAAGAGCCAGACTTAAATCAAAGAACCGAGAGTGAGGGGAGGCCTCCACCCAGGCAAGGTGCCCCCACTCCAACCCTGAACCATCAAATCCAATCACATGTGTGGAAGGCGCAACCTGGAGAGAGAGAGGCGTGAGCTGTTGAAGGAGCCATCTGAAATGTTGGTAAACCCACCTTTTAGGTCTGGAAGGAGCATCAGCTAGGTTTGGGAAGCCTACTAATGGTGTAAGCTTCAGTTTTCACCTCGATCAAATCACCGGACCGATGAGTGCTCTCCATCTCATCTTTAGCTAGAGATGACATGTCTGCTAATTGATAATAAATTAATTGCTCTCTCAATGATGACTGAAGCTGAGTTATGATAACTCCAATTGTCATAAGTGCTCCATGAGATGTCATTTAGCCTTTTTCTTCACTGAATTTGGATTAATTTGGAGAGTTTTAATTTTCTCCAAAATAATCATTTTTTAATAAAAATTCATTTTCTTTACTCAAAACCGACTTTTTTGAGAAAAAAAGCATTATGTGTCCGTTTGTTGATCTAAAAGTTGGTTTTGACTGGCTAGCTGATCAAAAAAGATTTTTGGCTTAAGGTTAGAGCTTTCAATCACTGAATTCGGAGCCAGGATGACTTATTTACCATGAACGGGTTTTTTCCATTTAATTTATGGAAAAATTAACCCAAAAAACTTAGGAAAAGTAATTAAAATTTAAAAATAATTTTTTCTCCATTCGAAAAAGATTTTTTCGAATGGAGAAAAAAAAAAAAAATTATATGTCCAGATGACTTAGGACATGACCATGATCTATCTAAAAAATGTCTAGTAGGTTTATAACACTCAGTTGGGCTCTAATAACCCCCCAAGGCCCAAAATTCAACATCGGGCATTCCAGCTTTGGAGGAAGGAGGAGAAAACCTCGTCAATTATATTCAGCTGAAGGCAAAGCATAATTGTCAGGGGCAAAAAACTCCCTGGAATACCTTATTTGAGATTCTACATC
The DNA here is from genome assembly GCA_001517045.1 of Pseudotsuga menziesii. Lineage (NCBI taxonomy): Eukaryota > Viridiplantae > Streptophyta > Pinopsida > Pinales > Pinaceae > Pseudotsuga > Pseudotsuga menziesii. Next base: position 191,811 of record LPNX010619925.1, on the reverse strand, counting down.
TCAGGAGACCCAACCACTCAAAAATACCCTACTAACACATTTTATTACAAATCCCGCGGGGCCATGGTCAAAATTATTCAAATGAAAAACTAGCTAGCCAATATTGGCTAAACATGAAGACAGATCAACCGATACACTGGAATAAGGCATTGAACATGTATGTCAACCAGCGGCTCCTCAGGTAACCCAACTATGGTACAAATAAGTGGATAACAAGCACTACCACTACAATCAGCACTAACAAAAACGAATATAAAAAAATTAAAGATCGTAACATCAAAAAAGGTAGGACAAACCTATTCACGATATGCATGAGGACTGGGGGCACTTGCACACCCAAGTTGGAATGCACTTGCAATTCCTAAAAGACAAAGGAAGACATGTCCAACATGGTACTCAAATGAGTAACAATATTTCATTGATTGTTGATGGAATAATGATGATAAAAATGAGAGGAAGAAACCCCTTTTAATTACTAGAGATTATGTATCTAACTTACTTATGAGACATTAATGTAAATAACTAACAATTGTCAACAACCCGTCAATTTAGCGAGTCCCAAACACCATTAACATAATCACTTAATGACCCGACATTGGATTTTACTAATAAACAAAACCTTTCATGTACAAAATAAGTTGTCTAGGTACACAACATCCCATCCTTAAAAAACTTTCTTCCAAAGCTATTATGATTCTATTAGGCTATCACTAATCACTTGTTAATCAATTACTTCATAAAAAACTCTCAACAACCCAACAACCTACTCAATCCCAACCACCACTAACCTAGTCACTTAAAGACCCAAACATTAGATCATTGAACTTATGAACAAAATAGCTCCTGTACATAATAACTTGTGTCTAGGTCAATGTTACAAATATCGTGTCGGCGAATATATCGCCATGGGTCCAAAAAGAAATTATCGGATTTATCGACGAAAACGTCGGCAAACATCGGCAATATATCGGCGACTTAAAAAAATACAAAAATATTCATTTTTTTTCAATTTTCTAAACATCTAACCAATATATCGCATCTAAACCGATCTATTGCATCTAAACATTTTGATCCTTGAAGGCGTGATGTAATATATTAAATTATTAATTTTTAAATAAAATTTTAAATTTAAAAATTTAAAAAGAAATGTCAAATGTACATTTTAAAAATTTAAACAACAAACTGTAAAACTTAAATGTTTTAAAATTTAATGTATAGTATTATATATTATATATTATATAATATATTATATATAGTATATATTATATACTGTATACTGTATAGTATATAGTATATATTATATACTATATACTGTATAGTATACAGTATATACTGTATACTGTATAGTATATAGTATATATTATATACTATATACTGTATAGTATATAGTATATACTGTATACTGTATAGTATATAATATAATATACTATATATTATATAGTATACAATATATATATACAGTATATAGTATATACTGTATACTGTATAGTATATACTGTATACTGTATACTGTATAGTATATAATATAATATACTATATATTATATAGTATACAGTATATATAATATATATATACTATATACTATATTATA